>OX456494.1:11564448-11813071 GCA_949748235.1 Platypus cylindrus
CTTTAGGTGATTGTGGTGGGGACCCGAGGTCTGATGATAATGGTCACAGATAAGATACGGATATTTTATTGATAAATTATTATTATAAAATAAACAAATTTTCTTTGTGTTGTACATACTTTCACGTTTCTTGGTCACACTACTTAAAACCGCTGCTAATGCGGACATACTTGTTCCAAAGCACCCTATGATGACGATGATGATAATTATGGAGTAAAATCGACAACTGCAATTTCAGCAGTCAGTTACGTCAAACACACACGTACCTAAACGCTTGTCCTTCCCTCCCCCCAACCCGACACTCCCGTTTTAATTATAACAAAAAAAAAAAACTATGTGCAACAACAACAATGTTTTTTTTTTTTTTTTTTTTTAATCCAAAATAAATTTGGTACACACACACACACACACTGTCACTGTTCCAAAATTATACTACTGTACGTACGTAGAAAAACCAAACCAAACCAAACCACAACCTTATTCGATATATTTTTATCTATTTGTTGTCGGAAAAATTTCACTGGAAAAACTATAAATAGTTTTCCATTTACTTCGATGTCGATGTTACTTTAATTAAAATAACTGCACAGCCAGCTTGCTTGCTTTTTTTTTTTTTCAATTTAATTTAATTTAAGTGAAAATGAATTCAAATAGATGAACAATGTCGATTCTGGGACAGAAGCAAATGACGTCACGGTTGAATCTGAAATTCCTTGTAATTTAATAATAAGGGACGATCCTGGAACGATCCTTTTGAAAGATTCTAACCTATAAATTAGTTGTCTAAAAAAATCGCCACTACATAAACAAAAAAAAATTCTACGGCTAAATTATTCTGGATATGCGAATAGAAATGCTCGGAATAAATTATGTAAATTCTATACATAATGTTATCACAGTGTAAAACTGTGATGTTTAGCGTAGCACCGTATAATTTTACACTACCAAGTATTAACGGTCAATTTGTTATTATGAGTACGTGAACGAATCGTATACAGGGTGTTTACTTACTGATGGTGGTAATGGACTGACAAAAAAATGTCATCGATTTAAGCAAGAAATACGTTATGGTTGTCAATTAAAAGTGACATATATGTACATATATAATAATAACACATTAGAAGTGAATAAATAACAACAACAACAACAATCAATAATAATAACAAGAATAGAATAACGAATAACGGAAATCAACACGATCAACACAATAAATAATTACGTAAAAATGTAAGGTTATAAATTACCTTCTGGCTCTTTAGCGATAACTGTTGAACTTCGATCGACTCCACCTTTTTTCTCTTCTGGAACCATATTATTCAATTTATCCAGACAATACAAAGAAATTAACGTATGTATAGATAAGTAAATTTATCAAAAAAAAAACAAAACAAAAAAAAAAAAAGTGTATATATTTACAAGACAATATAAATATTTTAGAGTTTCAAAAAATAGAGTGAAAGTGAAACAAAATCAACATGCTCAAAATATGCTCATCATAGTTTTGTTGATGAGCTCAACCGTATTCAGGTTCAGATTCAAATTGTTCTGATGAGCGGCGAACGGTTTTGAGCATGTTCGTTGAACAATAATGCGAATTGTGCGGTAAAAATTACATGAATAAAAACGATGTATAAAGAAATAAATGAATAAATAGAAAATAGAGAGAGAATAAGAAATGGGAGCAAAACAAACGATTGAAAATAATTATGGAAAAAGAGTGCATTATTTTACAAGATTTATGTTGAATGGTGAATGGAAGCATAATGAAATTGTAAACTGACAAAAGAATGAAAAAATAAAAGAAAAATAAAAAATAAGGAAAAATAAAAAAAAGCAAAAAAAAGGAAAAATAAAAAAAAATTAAAGAAAAAAAAGAAAGAATAGTGAAAGAAAACCAAAAATATTTTTGATAAACATCTAAAGATTGAAGCAGCTGTCGAGAAAAAAATAATTAAAAAGTTCGAAAACACAAAATAAGTAAGTCCAAAAAGATAAGCAAAATAAAATAATCAGAAGAAATAGTAAAAGAAAAACAATGAAAAATAAAAGAAAAATAAAAAAAAGGAAAAAAAGGTGAAAAAAATTAAAAATAAAAAAAAGAAAGAATAATGACAGAAAACCAAAAATAAATAAGTTCAAAAAGATAAGTAAAATAAAATAAGAGGAAGAAATAGTAAAAGAAAAACAATGAAAAATAAAAGAAAAATAAAAAAAAGGAAAAAAGGTGAAAAAAATGAAAAATAAAAAAAGCAAAAAAAAGGAAAAAAAAAATAGTGACAGAAAACCAAAATTATTTTTGATAAAGATCTAAAGATTGAAGCAGCTGTCGAGAAAAAAATAATTAAAAAGTTCGAAAACACAAAATAAATAAGCCGAAAAAGATAAGTAAAATAAAATAAGAGGAAGAAATAGTAAAAAAAAAATTAAAGAAAAAAAAAAGAAGAATAATGACAGAAAACCAAAAATAAATAAGTCCAAAAAGATAAGTAAAATAAAATAATCAGAAGAAACAGTAAAAGAAAAATAAAAAAAAAGGAAAAAAAGGTGAAAAAAATGAAAAATAAAAAGGAAAAATAAAAAAAAATTAAGGAAAAAAAGGAAAAAATAGTGACAGAAAACCAAAATTATTTTTGATAAACATCTAAAGATTGAAGTAGCTGTCGAGAAAAAAATAATTAAAAAGTTCGAAAACACAAAATAAATAAGTCCAAAAAGATAAGTAAAATAAAATAATCAGAAGAAACAGTAAAAGAAAAATAAAAAATAAGGAAAAAAAGGTGAAAAAAATTAAAAATAAAAAAAAATTAAGGAAAAAAAGAAAAAATAGTGACAGAAAACCAAAATTATTTTTGATAAACATCTAAAGATTGAAGCAGCTGTCGAGAAAAAAATAATTAAAAAGTTCGAAAACACAAAGTAAATAAGTCCAAAAAAATAAGTAAAATATTACATTATTATTATCCATTTAAAAAAAAATATATATAAATGGTAGGTAGGTATAAGATGAGTGTGTTAGATAGTGACAGAAATAGACATAAAGATTTCCATTCTGAGCTTTATTGTATATTTATTATTTATCGGACGGATAATTTCCCTATAGTTTCGATATATAACCTAAAATATCACCTAGGGCTCTAGAATCAAGCAAATAAGAATCCATTTTGACTATTATTTTTTTGCAGAAAATAAACCAGTGGTATGATGAATATAAATGTAATGAATAAAACAATAATTACGCTAAAAAAAAAATAATAAATAAAAATTGAAATAAAAGAAAATAAGGTGTAGTAGCGCAATGACGGTAACAGCAGCAAAAAAAACAGTATATTAGCAATGTAAATTCCAACTATAAATCAATTCAATACGTAGATGTATAGCTGAAGTTTGCGGTCTGCCTAAATCGAGTTGGCGACACACACATTCAAAATTGCAATATCAATAAATAGAAAATATTTATGTGAATATCGGTCGAGTGAAATGAATGCTGCAGCAAAATGCAGACCGAATCTATGTATAAATAAGATGGCTACCAATGAGAACAGAAACGTGTTCGATTTTTATTTTCCACAGCCAAAATCGATACTTAAATTATAAAAATTTTACCTTTAATATCGTCATCTTCTAGTGTTGTCGAACTATCTGTCGATTCTTTCACTTGCGATCCATCGCCTTTTTTCACGATTATGCTACGGCCTAGAAAAGAAATTGAAATAGATTTCAATTAGATTGTACTTTACACAGAAATTGTACAGTGTAAGGACAGCTTTAGCGGCATTTATATAATACAATATGTATGTAGATCAAAACAAGTGCAATACATAATAATAATAGTAAAAACACCCATGCGGACATTATTTACTTAATAGAAAATCAATGATGATGCGCTTTATTTTTTTTGTATAGTGGAAAAAACAAACAACATGCATCACAAAATTCTCAAAAAATACGCGCACAAAGCGAAAAATCTGCAGCAATTCGAAAAAAAAAAAAAAAAAATTGAAATTATCAAACAACCCTCGTACACAACACGACAATTTCATTAATAGAATATTAAACGCAAAAGCAACAAATAACAACACATACTGAATCGGATGCAGTGTGTTTCATAGCAAAAAAAAAAAAATTCTATACAGGGTGTTACACTACTGTTGTCCACAACAGTTACTACTACATACATTTGCAAAATTAGGAAAAAAAATTATGAATCACACTGGCATCTATTCATCACATCACATTCCACAGAAAAAAAAAAAAAACAAAATGGCGGAACTGAATATTTTCTCTTACCGCATTCTAATCGGTCGGCATCATCAAAATTAGATGGAGTATAGATGAAGAAGAACATAAGAAGAACAACAACAATAACAAGAAGTACGAGTAGTAGTAGTAGTAGTAGTAGAAGGGGAAGAGAAGATCGAGGAGATGGAACATACATATAATGAGAAGAAGAAAAAGAAGAAGATGAAGAAGAAATTGTGACCTATTATTATAATCAACGGTAGAATACACTGACGTTGACATATTATGTCAACGTCAAGTCTAGCTAATCAAAAAGAAATGCTCTCGCAACATTGAGATCGATGCAGCGGTGGCCTGCTTCGATCGTCAACATTGAGAGATGCAACTTATCGGTATCTAGTTCATGCATATTTTTTTTCATCTAAATTCAATATGCATTTCAAATCAAATCTAAATCTAACCTAAAAAAAAGTCGTAAATTTTCAAAGGTAGTGAAAACAAACGGAAAACTTACTCGAAAAATTCCTAGTTGCCAACATTGTGGTAAGAATGGCACCCTGGAAATAAATTTAATTAAAAAACTGCCACTAAGTTAACGATCCACTATGACATATGTGTACTCACTTTGAGTTTGCGTCTGGCATTGAATTTTTTGAGACAATCAACGGTTTCTTGTCGATGAACAACCGATGCGACACGTTCTCGTTGCTAAAATAAGAGAGAGACAGAAACATTTAATGAACAAATTTGACAAAGAAAAATTAAATAATTTTAATTTTTTTTTTAATCAAAAAAAAAAAAACTCAGCAATAATAAAAGTTACTTACACAAATCCATGGATGTTTTAATGCATCCGAAGCTGTAATCCGTTTACCTGGATTGACAGTTAACATTTGATTGATGAGATTTTTCGCTTCGGGTGTTACTGTATCCCATTCCGGGCTCGGATACTGAGTGTATTAATAATGATAAATTGAAATTAATTTAGTTTCATTAATGGTTTATGTTCATTACAGTACAAAAAAGAAGACTCTGTATATATACAGGGTGGTCGATTACTAATGTCCATCCCAATTTTGTATTTTGGAATTTAGTGAATTGACATGGTGTCGGTTTAAGCGACATTCTGCGGCTAATTTGTAGCAGTTTTTCCGATAAAAAGAAAAATAATAAAATTTGGAGTGCCATAAGTACGGAACGGCTTGAAGTTTTGATGTGCGGTTTTCGAATCGGAATTTAGGTAATTACCGACTACAATATCAGCTAAAAAAAATAGCACATTTCGTTTTGAAAAAATGAATTACATCGGAAAACTCTATTTGGGAAATCTCTGATCCGAGTGCCGATTGCTCGAATTAATACCTTTGAACAACCATAAAAGACGCCATAAAAATCATGCCGATCGGATAAATAGTTCGTTCAAAATTGTGATGGACACTAATAATTTACTACCCTGTATATAAGGTTAATAAATGTCCATGGAGGTGTTGATTGGGAATCTATTCTACTTACATCGTAAGCACCAGCTTTAATTTGAGCATACAATCGATGTTGATCCTCATCCCAAAATGGCGGATAACCAACTAATAATATATATAAAATAACACCACAGGCCCAGATATCGACCGGTTTTCCATACGGTTCCTTTTTCAATACTTCGGGCGATAAATAGCCGGGTGTACCGGCGAAACCGAACCATGCCTGCTGTTCACCCTGCACCTCAATTGCTAAACCGAAATCGGCCAATTTTACTGCTGCACCTTTCGCTTTACTAGCTAGTAGAAGATTTTCAGGCTATGCATGTATAGAAAAATTCAATAATAAATCGGAAAAGTGCCAACTGTCATTCCTATTTCTATCTACCTTTAAATCTCTATGTACAACACCATTTTGATGACAATGATTGACAGATTCTAATATCTGTTGTATACAATGAGATGCATCTGCTTCTGAATAAAATTCTCTGGCAACAATGTCTTCGAATAATTCACCACCAGTAACTCTAATTAATTAATCAATTCGAAAATGATTAGTATAATAGTAAAGCGTATTTGGCACAAGTAAATTTCCTTTTTTTTTTTTCGATAACTGTCAAATTGAATTGTACTTGAAAAGGTTTAGTAGTATCTACTTATTATAATTAAACTAGCGACCACTAGATGGCGGCGCTAGTGTTTCGCAACAAATACTTACAAATCGAAGACTAAATAATGGAAATTCTCCTCCTGTATACTATCATGTAATCGCACTGGAAATAACAAAAAAAAGAAAAAAAACAGTAAAATTTAAAGAAACGATTAGAAAAGTGCGCGGTCGGCGGTCACAGTGGAACTGGTTTTAATATTAACAAGAAACGGGCGCGTCATCACATGCAAAAGTACACGTGTACTTATAACTGAGAGTAAAATATACACATATTATTTAAGTGAACAAGAAACTAAAGATAAATACAAAAAAAAAAAAACACAAACACACATACAACATTGATAGAAAAATATAAGTAGTATAATTGCCAATCGACTAAATACTATACATGTACATGTCATAGGCTACTTGATTAACCTCACTTTCTATAAATAGTTTACATTATCCTGGAATTAAAATAAGTAGGTATATAGGAAAATTAAATTAATTTTTCAATTTTAGTTTTCTGTTTTTGATTACGTCAATTTTTGATTTGTTTTCTTTTTTTTTATTTTTTTTTGTTTTGTCTTTTTTAATTATTTGTTTTTATTATTTTTTTTTTTTTTTTTTTTTTATTTTTATTTTTTTTTTAATTTTTTAAAAATTTTCCTTTCAATTTTTTTTTTTTCCAAAATAAGCACCTACGCCATATTGCAGTTGGTATTTCTCCACACCAGACGTGATTAGCTAATTATTTATAGCCTTGTCCTGTTACAATAGACGTTCTATAAACAAATGAAATAAAAAAAAACACACACACACACACACACACGCAGAGCAGTAGCCGGGGTGTCAACGTCAAAATCTGACATATGCCATACTGGAAAATGTGTCCTCGACATATTCAAAGTGGGTTTGGAAAAAATCGAATGTTGGAATTTGTTGGAAAACAACAGAAAAAATTAACATAAAAATAGTTAATAATGCATATATATATATATATATTATTATGAAAATAAATATGTATAAGTACTTATGTAAATATAACGGATTCAAAATGGTGCGTATATAATAAAAAAAACAAAGAAAGAAAGAAAGAAAAATTTATGGTGCATAGAATAATTTCATATTAAAAATGCAAAAGAACATCGGATAAAAAAATACGCCATTTCCTTCTAAACTGAACTGAATAAAAAAATAATATGATTAAAGAAAAAAAAAAAAAACAAGAAAACACAGTTGAAAAAATGAATAGAAAAAGAATAAGAACCAATGTATAGAAAGAGAACAAATTATTACCTAAATGTTTGAGGACCTCAGGATTGCAAACTATTTACAAATTAGAAAAAAAATAGAAAATACATTGTTAGAATAGTTGATTTTTGTGTTTTGGCTTTTGGATAATTGTGGGTTATAAATTGATTCACTAATAGCCGAAGCAATATGAATAACAAAACAAAAAAAAAAAAAAATAAAAAAAAAATTTTTTTTATTAATAATTTAAAATAAATATAAAAATAAGCGTGTAAAGCCTTGATTTGAATATAGAGAGAGAGAGAGAGAGAAAATTCAATAAAATAAAAACAACAACAAAACAATTAAAAATTAACAAAATAAAAAAAAAAATGATTAGCGAAAATTGACATTGTATCGTTGTACATGAAATGCGAAGTATTTATTTATTAATTAATTAATCACAATTGTTAATTAGATACCCACCTATATTTGGATGCTGCAATTTACGGCAGATACGCGCCTCTCTTTCTAATTTTTGAAAATCTACAAACAACCAATGAAAATTGTACTAATTAATTAAATCAATAACTGGACGTAAGTATATTATTAATTACCTCGAGCCGATAGTTTTTTCGTATTGATAATTTTTGCGGCAAATTCACTTGCAGTCGATTTTTGTACACATCGTCGTACCACTGAAAACGCACCTCTGTGAACAAAAAAAAAAAAAAAGAACAGAAAACAATCAATCAAATTTAATGTAATTGTAAAATTGAATTTGATGTCTACCGCATAGATGCCAGCTCATCTGATTTATTTATTTACAATGTATGAAATTTTTTTTATCTGATTGTTTTCAGATTAATTTGTGAAGCCATTTTATTTTTGCAAATGTATTGCTTATTTGTTTGTTTTTTTTAATAAAATTAATATTTCTAATTTTAACTAGAGTGTATAAAGAAGACTTTGTCTGAGGGAGTGACTTCCCTGCCGGCTGAATTCTACTATGAGAATATTTCGTACCTATTCCGAGTTAGGACTCGGAAAAATCATCGTTAATTTTAAATGTCTTAATTATATTAATTACTACATATGAAATATATATCAAAAGTATTGTCTAATACTGTATAACCTAGATGATGGGAATTACAAAGCGAAAGTATTTAGTGGAATTACCCGACCGCGTCCGAGTTGAATTATAAACTGGAATTTAAATTAATTAATTACCATTGAACATACGTAATTTTCACAATTTTACAGTGAAATTAGAAAATTGGCAACGGTGCAAAATTTCTTATATAGAAATTACACCTCTACAAACGCGCGTGAAGCTCGTCACTCTCTATATTCTCCGATTCGATTTTATATAGTAGCAAAAGGAAAGATGACACCATCTATGCCGATTGGCCGTATCCATCAACAATCTATAATTAACAACATATTAAAATTTAAAGAAAAATTCAAACATTAGTGTATACCTAATGATGATAGCACTGATGATTAAGTGCATGGTGGGGGGAGGGTACGTAAACGTATGAAAAAGAAATTGATATAAGAAATGAAAAGACGGATAAGGAAAATTCCTACTCCTTCTTAATAGCCCGTCCATAATTATTTACACTACCAGAATACATGTGTATTATACGCGCCACCCCACTACTCTCTATTTCGAATTGTTAGTTAACCGACTGGCCGCTGATGATTTCGAGCGCCACCGGTATTTTCGAATCGAACTCGTATCGTTTCTTTATAATTTTTAAAAGCTAAGAGCGGTGAATGAGATTTTTTCCATTTGATTTTTCGAAAAATTTTTTTACAGGAATGTATAGAGGGTGGAAGTGCGATTCGAATTGTCGGGAAAGGTTTTTCAATTGGGGATGATTTTAAGGGTGGGGGGTGGAGTGGGGGGAAAAGTAAAACGGGGAGATCCTGATTTTTTTCAGTTAAAATAAAGAGAAATGTGTCCGATTGAAGGGTGTGAAATTTAATGACATTGACATTTACCCCCACCACGCTATTCCAATTTTAAGAAATTTTCGATGAAAATTCAAAGTCGTCCGATTTTCATCGGACTTTTTTTAATCTATGCAGAATGATGGGTGATTTCTTAATGTGAAGGAATTTTTTCGAAAATGTCAAAATTTTGACACATGTCATTGAAAAGTCGGTGAAGGGGGGGAATGGATGTGTCAAAAGTATGAGTGACAGTAGAGGACTATTTCAGTGATATGACAGTTTTGATTTCATGTCGCTGTCATTTTCCATTCTTCAGAAACTATACGTAGAAAATTTCGCACGAAAACTATGATGATGCCCACTTTTTAGTCTATTTTCATCGGAGCGAGAGGGGAGTGATCACATTGCATTTTTGAGACATTTCTAAGACATTTTCGCTCTTGACCATTTTTCGATATTTCGACATTTAGACGGTGTTTTGGGGATATAAAAGGGGATATAAACTTCTCTATTTCGAATTGTGTTAGTTAACCGACTGGCCGCTGGTGATTTCGAGAGCGCCACCGGTATTTTCGAATCGAACTCGGATCGTTTCTTTAAAATTTTTAAAAACTAAGAGCGGTGAATGACATTTTTTCCATTTGATTTTTCGAAAATTTTTTTTACAGGAATGTATAGAGGGTGAAAGTGCGATTCGAATTGTCGGGAAAGGTTTTTCAATTGGGGATGATTTTAAGGGTGGGGGGTGGAGTGGGGGGAAAAGTAAAACGGCGAGATCCTGATTTTTTTCAGTTAAAATAAAGAGAAATGTGTCGGATTGAAGTGTGTGAAATTTCATGACATTTGCATTTACCCCCACCACGCTATTCCAATTTTAAGAAATTTTCGATGAAAATTCAAAGTGGTCCGATTTTCATCGGACTTTTTTTAATGTATGTAGAATGATGGGTGATTTCTTAATGTGAAGGAATTTTTTCAAAAATGTCAAAATTTTGACAGATGTCATTGAAAAGTCGCGGAAGGAGGGGGGTTGGATGTGTCAAAACTATTTGTCGCAGTAGAGGACTATTTCAGTGATATGACAGTTTTGGTCTCAAGTCGCTGTCATTTTCCGTTCTTCGGAAAATATATGTAGAAAATTTCGCTCAAAAACCATGATGATGCTCACTTTTTAGTCTATTTTCATCGGAGCGAGAGGGGAGTGATCACATTATATTTTCGAAACATTTCTAAGACATTTTCACTCTTGGACATTTTGCGAAATTTTAACATTTAGACGGTGTTTTGGGGATATAAAGTTTGGAATCATTTTTTTTACCGCTTTTCAATTCGAACTCGAGTTGCGTGTAATTTTAGGCGCGGGTGGTGGAGGGGGCAGCAGCAGCCAATACATTTAGGCCGCAGGCGGTCGGTCAATGCGAGTCGCACGAAATCAATTCATTTGCCTGCTGCTGCTGCCGTCGTTTTTCGTTTTACACTCATCTCATTATTATTATTATTATTATTATGATTTTATTCAATTTGATTCTTCACCGTAGAACGCGTATTGGGACAATGGATCTCCCTTCACAAATTCTGAATTTTTTTATATGGATTTTTTCTACAAGTATTTAACTTGTTGTAATTTCTTCTAAAAAGAAGATCGGTACTCTTTATCAGTTAATTTAATATTAACATGAATAAACATGAAACAAAATTTATTAATAATTATTAATATATTAAAATTATTTATTAATAAAAATAATAGACCTATAAAAAAGTTGCAAAAAAATAAGAACAGATTTTTCCTTTTTAAATTATAAAAAATAGAATGAGCTCAGCAGTGGGAGCTCATTTCGTACATTTTTAATGGCAACAATTAAATTAGGGTGCGCTAATTGCGATAACGCACCGTCGCTTTATTATTATTATTATTATTATTATTATTATTACTAGTGTTGCAGTTGAAGTTTATAACTTTATTTTTGGTGGGCTAAGAAAGCGTTTTTTCTTTTAAATTTTCATTAGCACTGATGATTAAGGGTGGTGGGGAGAGGGTACGTAAACGTATGAAAAAGAAATTGATATAAGAAATGAAAAGGCGGATAAGGAAAATTCCTACTCCTTTTTATAGCCCGTCCATAATTATTTACACTACCAGAATATGCATGAATTCTGATATGCGCCACCCCCACTTCTCTCTATTTCGAATTGTGTTAGTTAACCGATTGGCCGCTGGTGATTTCGAGAGCGCCACCGGTATTTTCGAATCGAACTCGTATCGTTTCTTTAAAATTTTTAAAAGCTAAGAGCGGTGAATGAGATTTTTTCCATTTGATATTTTGAAAATTTTTTTTACAGGAATGTATAGAGGGTAGAAGTGCGATTCGAATTGTCGGGAAAGGTTTTTCAATTGGGGATGATTTTAAGGGTGGGGGTTGGAGTGGGGGGAAAAGTAAAACGGGGAGGGGGTGTTTTTTTTCAGTTAAAATGAAGAGAAATGTGTCGAATTGAAGCGTGTGAAATTTCATGACATTGACATTCACCCCCTCCATGTTATTTCAATTTTAAGAAATTTTCGATGAAAATTCAAAGTTGTCCGATTTTCATCGGACTTTTTTTAATGTATGTAGAATGATGGGTGATTTCTTAATGTAAAGGAATTTTTTCGAAAATGTCAGAATTTTGACAGATGTCATTGAAAACTTGCCGAAGGAGGGGGGTTGGATGTGTCAAAAGTATGTGTGACACTAGAGGACTATTTCAGTAATATGACAGTTTTGGTTTCATGTCGCTGTCATTTTCTGTTCTTCAGGAAATGATATGTAGAAAATTTCGCTCAGAAACCATGATGATGCTCACATTTTAGTCTATTTTCATCGGAGCGAGAGGGGAGTGATCACATTATATTTTCGAAACATTTCTATGACATTTTCGCTCTTGTGCTTTTTTCGATATTTCGACATTTAGAGGGTGTTTTGGGGACATCAAATTTGGAATCATTTTTTTTATCGCTTTTCAATTCGAAGTCGAGTTGCGTGTAGTTTGGGAGCGGGTGGTGGAGGGGGCAGCGGCAGCCAATACATTTATGCCGCAGGCGGTCGGTCAATGCGAGTAGCGCGAAATGTTCATTTGCCTGTTGTTGCTGCTGCTGCTGCCGTAGTTTTTGGTTTTTACATACATCATTTTTCATTTAAAGCACCGATAAATGACGTAGTAATAATCATTTTGCAGAGAGATCAAAATAAAATTCATTTTGTGAAGTTGAATTGAACCCCGGAAATTCTGATTCGTAAAGTGCTAATTTAATAATTAATACTGTTATGATGTTATAAATTTTTTTACAATTAATCTAAAATTTTTATCGTATTTTATAATTAGAATAGAATAGAATCGAAACTAATAGTTAATATGCAATTATGCAGTGGCTGCAAATTAATTTAAGTATAATTTTCAAATTTTACATAATGGCGTGTGCTAACAGGGCATAATAGTTGAGAGTAATAGCAAAGAAGGAAGGAAGGAACTAGGTATAAGCAATGTATAAGAAAGGAAAAACCAATAAACTCCACCTGTTTTGCTTTAATTTCAAGTCCTAGAAATATCCCTTGGCAAATCAAAAAAAAAAAAAACATAACAGACGCATGAAAATGTGTTAAGAAATATAATAATAATAATAATAATAATGAGATGAGTGTAAAACCAAAAACGACGGCAGCAGCAGCAGGCAAATAAGAATTGATTTCGCGCGACTCGCGTTGACCGACCGCCTGCGGCATAAATGTATTGGCTGCCGCTGCTCCCTCCACCACCCTCGCCTAAAACTACACGCAACTCGAGTTTCGGTTTGAAAAGCGGTAAAAAAAATGATTCCAAACTTTATATCCCCAAAACACCGTCTAAATGTCGAAATATCAAAAAATGCACAAGAGCGAAAATGTCTTAGAAATGTCTCGAAAATGCAATGTGACCACTCCCCTCTCGCTCCGATGAAAATAGACTAAAAAGTGAGCATCATCATGGTTTTTGAGCGAAATTTTCTACATATCATTTCCTGAAGAACGGAAAATGACAGCGACATGAAACCAAAACTGCTATATCACTGAAATAGTCCTCTACTGTCACAAATACTTTTGACACATCCAGCCCCCCTCCTTCCGCGACTTTTCAATGACATCTGTCAAAATTTTGACATTTTCGAAAAAATTCCTTCACATTAAGAAATCATTCATCATTCTGCATAGATTAAAAAAAGTCCGATGAAAATCGGACCACTTTGAATTTTCATCGAAAATTTCTTAAAATTGGAATAGCGTGGTGGGGGTAAATGCAAATGTCATGAAATTTCACACACTTCAATCCGACACATTTCTCTTCATTTTAACTGAAAAAAACCACCCCCTCCCCGTTTTACTTTTCCCCCCCACTCCACCCCCCACCCCTAAAATCATCCGCAATTGAAAAACCTTTCCCGGCAATTCGAATCGCACTATATATTCCTGTAAAAAAAATTTTCGAAAAATCAAATGGAAAAAATCTCATTCACCGCTCTTAGCTTTTAAAAATTTTAAAGAAACGATTCGAGTTCGATTCGAAAATACCGGTGGCGCTCGAAATCACCAGCGGCCAATCGGTTAACTAACACAATTCGAAATAGAGAAATGTTGAACTTTATATCCCCAAAACACCCTCTAAATGTCGAAATATCGAAAAAAGCACAAGAGCGAAAATGTCTTAGAAATGTTTCGAAAATATAATGTGATCACTCCCCTCTCGCTCCGATGAAAATAGACTAAAAAGTGAGCATCATCATGGTTTTTGAGCGAAATTTTCTAGTATATTTTCTGAAGAACGGAAAATGACAGCGACATGAAACCAAAACTGTCATATTACTGAAATAGTCCTCTACTGTCACACATACTTTTGACACATCCAACCCCCCTCCTTCGGCAAGTTTTCAATGACATGTGTCAAAATTTTGACATTTTCGAAAAAATTCCTTCTCATTAAGAAATCATCCATCATTCTGCATACATTAAAAAAAGTCCGATGAAAATCGAACAACTTTGAATTTTCATCGAAAATTTCTTAAAATTGGAATAGCGTGGTGGGGGTAAATGCAAATGTCATGAAATTTCACACACTTCAATCCGACACATTTCTCTTTATTTTAACTGAAAAAAATCAGGATCTCGCCGTTTTACTTTTCCCCCCACTCCACCCCCCACTCTTAAAATCATCCCCAATTGAAAAACCTTTCCCGGCAATTCGAATCGCACTTCGACCCTCTATATATTCCTGTAAAAAAAATTTTCGAAAAATCAAACGGAAAAAATCTCATTCACCGCTCTTAGCTTTTAAAAATTCTAAAGAAACGATACGAGTTCGATTCGAAAATACCGGTGGCGCTCTCGAAATCACCAGCGGCCAGTCGGTTAACTAACAATTCGAAATAGAGAAGTGGGGATATATAGATCTTAGAAATCTGAACATTGGAAAGATAGGCTCGGCAAAGTTAGGCGCGGACAATTTGCCTGGATAGAGACATTTTTTACTATACAAAATCAAATATAAAATTGAAAATGTTAAAAGTATGTACGGTGCGGTGCAGTTTTTCAATTCGAGCACCAACTAGCAGTACTGCAGAGTACTTTTACTAGGCGGTCGGACTGATTGGAAAGCGATGCTTTTCCTTTACGAGTAGCGTGTATGACGTCATCATTAGGTATACACTAATGTTTGAATTTTTCTTTAAATTTTACTATGTTGTTAATTATAGATTGTTGGATAGAACAAAAGACAAATGTCTGCCCTTTTACGAAAGCATACAGCCTACTTTAATTGAATTCAATTTATTGTTTTTTTTTCTTATCTGCACGTGTCTAGTGATCTATACTATATCAAATCAAAATTTGTTTCAAACAACTAAACAAACATAAATTCCTATGTGTCTGCATGTGTATATGTATGTCATATATATATATTTAGCTATTGTGTTTGCTGCTACTCTTATACTATACCACATTATTATTATTATAATTCAACATACATAAAAATAATAATAATAATAATTGGGTGAACAAACCTAAGAATAGACACACACACACACACACACACACAGAAACACTTGGCGGCAATACCGTTGCGTTTCATCTCGATCCTCATTCTCCGATACGATCTGAAATAACATTTCCCCCCCTGCCTCTGTACCGCAGTCTATTCAATTCTATTTTTAGTGATTGGCTAATATATAAATATACTAGTAGTAGTATATTTTAAATAAATTTTTGTTTTTTTTTTTTTTTTGTAAATGAAAGAAAAAAATGGCGTAACGAAATTAATTTGCGTATCACATTGAAAATGCGTACCACGGTATATATTTGTTATATCAATAACGGGAAATTACTAATTTTCTAATTAGTTTAATGTACCTATTAAATTGATTGATCTCCCCTTCCATTTTTGATTTAAATTGTATACTACTATAATATGTATGCAACCAAATATACAAACTCTTGTTTTGATCATAAATCAATCCGGTTTTTTTCTTTTAATTGTAAATCCCTTAATGACATTTTAGACTAATTTATATGCACATTTACATATTATGTATTATTCAGTCTATTTTTATTTATAGTACACTATGAACCTAGTTTTTTTTTTTTCCGTTTTCCCTCTTCGCTATTTTTACTATTATTATTAACATCATCGTGATGTTAGTTGTTGTAGAGCAGCACCTGATTTAACTGATCTGCGATGACCTTCACCGATCATCTATTTTTTACCTTGACTTTAATCAGTTATTTAATAATGAAATTATCGAACCATTTTGTTTTGTTTGTATAACCACAGAATTCTACTGTGATGTGATGTAACATACATGACGTTTTTTCTTTTTTCTTCTTTCAACAATAGAACAAAGTTGCAATTTTAAAAATAGAAATCAATAAATGATGAGCGTCATTTTTCTTTGTCAATTTTCGACAGTTTCAGTCAGCATTTTATACGAAATGACATGATGATGATGATTTAAATGAAGGAATATAACGAAGAAAAAAGAAGAGGCATGGGGGGGGGGGCGGGGCGGGGGATGGGAGATAATTGAGTAAAAATTTTATTGATTGACTACTATATCTAACAGTCACAAACAGAACTCACGTTTTTCTTCTTTTACGTATTTTAATTATGGAATAGGGTAGGGGGTTTTATTGCGCTTCGGCTAAACAATGCTAGAATATATGGAAATTAATTAAATTGAACATCTGGTTTTGTAATGAATTTTCTATTGTGGTAAAAAGAAAGAAAAAAAAAACCCAATTGAATGCTTATAATTAATTAGTGGTTGCATGCATGTAGTATATCGGCAGGTGGCTCCATCTATTATTTAGTTTAAATACAAAACAATTTGTAAATATAATAAAATTTCGTAAAATTTATAAATTTTTACAATCTGATTTTATAAACAAACTACCACAATCGAAACACACCATTCGCATCGTTGTCGTACAGTGTTACGACTCGATTATTTTTAAAATTTAGTTATTTCATATTTATTCGCCTACTACGATTTGGAGAAAGAATGCTGATGATTTTTCATCATGAGAAAAAGATACAGTGAACTATAAATAATGATTCTCTCCTATTAATATTCTACTTAAATATTTCGGTTTCTTTTTTGATCCGTTTCCTCTCCCGTGTACCGGTACGTCAATTAAATTTTATTTATTGGTTTATTTTTATAGTGTCAATCTGACGATTGGCGACGGGCGGCCATAATGGATTTTCTTTGACATTGTCATTATGATAACGAAAGTTAAAAAGAAAAACAAGGTCTTTTCTATGCTATGCATAGAAAAATTTTCTTTTTAAAATTTACTACCAAATAAATTGAAAGGAGTGGAGGCGCCATTGCATTTTGGAATAGATCCAAGTAATCATAAAATCAACAGCGGCAAAAAAACAAATGACGAAAACAAAGTATGCCTTTTTAGTTGCAGTGACGTATTGATGGATTAATAGATTTAGTTTTTAATTAAAGAGATAAATAAGTAAGTAGTAATTCCGATTGTAAATCCCGCCCCTCCTGCCCCGGATCGAACCTTGACCCATTTCTCGATACGGTAAGTAATTATCGGAGATCGGTGAAATATTTTAGATTAGAATTGCGCGATTGTGTCAGCAACAAAACGCCTATTCAATAGACAATACATACATCAGCATAATTAATAATAATAGCAAAGAACAGAAGACAGATTTCCATTATGCATATAGAAAATATTGATTTCATCTTAAAATCTTTAGAAGTCTACTTGATTTTTCAATGATCAATTTTTAATTTCGTTCAACGTGTAATCTCGCAAATTTTCCAAGGTCTTTCCTTTTGTAAGTGAAACACAAAAGAAAAAATGAGTGACTTTTTCAAAGTCAACCACCTGTATATATAGGTATACAATTACTAAATATATATATATATACATACTACTAGATTAGTTGTAATAGTAGATGTATAATGAGAGACAGTGACAGGGGTGGAACGTTTTCCCCTTGTTCGATTCCATATACAGAGAGAGAGAGCACCCACCACCACCACCACTACCACCATAGTGGAATTATTGATTTTCTTAGCAATGCAGATATGTGTCGGTCGACGACGAGCAGTAGAACAGCGCGCGGCAACATTTTCTCTCTCTCTCACTGCTACCCGTTTTTGCACCCCTCCCAATACAGCATAAATGGAATTTCCATCCTACCATCAGTAAATTAAACGAATTTTCATATCATTTCTATGGATGCAAATAAGAATCGTGTGATTAAATAATATGCCAGCATGTTCGTATTCCTGTGACGTATGTCATATTTTAATTAGAGGAGGACAATTTTCATTTGAATATAAAAACGGGTACGTTTTTTTTTTTGGCTCGCTACTTACTTTCCCAATTCTTCTTTAAGATCATAATTATCACTGAATCGTGTACAAGCCATTGGTATGGCCATTACTTGATGGTCTAGTAGAATGATAAAAATGCAATGGAAATGGAATTATTATTAATATGTTGTTTGTCGTGGCCGTTTCTACTGCTGTTGCTGCAGCTGCTTTGATACACAACCACCACCACCACCACCACACCAACACCCACGTCAAACAAACATAAACTACACACACACACGACGACGACGACGAAGATTAAATTAATCACCTCACCGGTACCCAAAATCTATGCCACCGAAAATACACTAGACATTCGTTTCGTCTTCTTCTTATTCTGCTTCACTCAATTCTCACAAGTTTTACTAGTAGTACAATTAAAATGATGCGAATTTTCCTTTGTTTTCTATCTCCCGATTGGTTTTTTTTGTTTAATTGATAAAGTTCACAATACAAAAAAAAATAAAGTATTTTGATTTTTGGCTTTTTTAAATAGCAAAAAGCACACTGGCAATTCAACAAATTCTACTATAGTATCGATAAAAGGATGGTCGGTCGCACTGTCACTGCGTACACCGAAACACCGCCGCAAAATTTCGAATCCCCACTATTTGGTATCCAATCCAATTCGTGCTCCCCGTTCCACGAGGGGATATATAACCTAGAAGATGCGATCGATAATATTGTGTGGCGACTCTTATACTATAAATGCTAAATCCACACATTGCATCTATAATATACACGGTGTCCTAGTAAAAATAATAATGCTGCAATCATCATGATCATCTTTTATCCAGGTTGCCATTTTCGATATGGCGT
Organism: Platypus cylindrus; assembly: GCA_949748235.1. Taxonomy (NCBI): domain Eukaryota; kingdom Metazoa; phylum Arthropoda; class Insecta; order Coleoptera; family Curculionidae; genus Platypus; species Platypus cylindrus. Next base: position 11,583,728 of record OX456494.1, read on the forward strand.
GTAGAATTTGGTGAATATAAAATACATTATTAATTCAGCACTAGAATATATTATCAATATATAGTAAACTTTTGATTTATTCATTGAAATTAACTATTTTAATGAATTCAAACACCATCATTTATCATCATCAATCACAATTTCAAATCAATTTGATCACTCTTAAATTTGCACTGCAGTTTGTCTATCCATACTTGATTATTTTACGGAGTAATTAAATTAAATTTACATAACCTGTACACAATAAAATGATAATTATAAATACTACTTTCATATTTTATTGTTTAAATTTAATATCTTAACACTAAAAGCTCGTATTATTAAATAAAGTAAATTTTCAAGCGCCATTTTGTAGAATTTACGGCGCTTCGCTGCTTTAGTGTTTTAACAAAATCGTTTCTGATCTGGCAAATTAATGTCAACCCCTTGCCAGTTACATAACGAGCAAGAAAAACTGGAATTTTCTTTACGTTTTACCGTTTCTTAGTACGAAAAGTACTTTTTACTAAAAATTCAAAGAGCCGTTTTTTTCGAATTTTCACCTTCATGCGCCAACACTTGATTGACAGACATTCTTCTTCTTATAATCATAATGGCAACGTGAAATTGAAACAAATCTCTCTTCGGAAGATAAATATTGAAAAAAACCAATACAAATGTCAAATACAAACAAAATAAATAGAAGTAAATAAATCTCGATTCGAATTTAAATAAATATAAATTTTTTTATCGGTTTTTATCTGTATTTATCAGAAAAAGATAAAAATGTCATCTCCTGTCCCAAAATCACCGGAGCAAAATGAAAAAACTCGAAGATACGACCGTCAATTAAGGTATAATATTTTATTTCGCTTTTTTATTTGTTATTATATAGTTTTTATTTGTAGATTATGGGGCGATCATGGACAGAAACTATTAGAAAATTCAAAAGTATGTTTAATCAACGCTACTGGCGTCGGAACGGAAATTCTTAAAAGTCTCATTCTACCTGGTATTGGTTCATTTACAATCGTAGATGGGGAAAAAATCACTGAAGAGGACATTGGAGCCAAGTAATTCTTTTCGCTTTGAACCAAGTTACATTTATAGTAGTACTAGGGCATTGTATTTTTCTAGTTTTTTTCTCGAAGTCGATTCCATTGGACTGTCAAGGGCACAAGTAGCTGCTCAATGCCTACTTGATTTGAATCCGGATGTTAAAGGCGATTATATCGATGAGTCGTGCGAACATGTTATTTCGAATACGCAGAATTTTTTTAAAAAATTTGATGTCGTAATTGCTACAGCATTATCTGAAAAGTAAGCTGTAAATCGACCATAATTAAATTAAGTACAGCCATAAATTAAATTATATAGATTATCTAGAATATAGATGAAAGCGTATTATCAATATGCCGACGGGTGATGGGATTATATTGCGATAGGTATCTGTTTTTCGGCAATAATTTTGTGTTTTTCCAATGCAATACTTTATTTATTTATTAACTTAACACTAGCCAGTAATTTTCTAATTAGATTTAAATTTGACGGTACGTCTTTGAGGTTAGTGTTGGTGAATTCGATTGAACAAAAAGTGTGGAACTAGTTTCGCATCGTAACAAAAAATATTAAAAAATATCAATAAAATGACATTAAAAGGGAAATTATAATAATTATAGTATTAAATTCCTGAAAATTATACTAATAATAAGTATAAATTTATTTTAAAAGTAAATCTAATGTTGCAGTTCGAAACTAGTTCCACACTTTTTGTTCAACAAAATTCGCCATAACATATCTATCTAACTTCATACTATTGTTTTTTCCATGTCTAGTAAGTAAACAACGACGGATTTTTATTTCTTTCGAAAATTTATTTTCAACATAGACCTTGCTCTTTCTTATCCCATTCAGTTGTGGTGGGGATGAAGTTTTCCATTAATCCTATGTCTTATTTTCGATTACTTGCACTTTGTTCTGGTAGTTAATGTGAGAATATATTTGTTCAATATGGCGCTTAAATTTATACCTAAATCGTTGCTGTTCAAGCAATTTACAAGATCATTAAGTTCATCATCAACAGCAAAAAACCTAATTGGTGTTGAACTAAACGATAAAACTGGCATATCAACGATAACACTACAAAGCCCACCAGTGAACAGTTTAAATTTGGAACTGTTAACAGAATTGCGTCAAGTATTAAATAATTTGGAGCAAGATAAAAGCCGTGGAGCGATATTAACATCGTCGATGCGAACATTTTCAGCTGGTCTAGATATATTGGAAATGTACAAACCGAAAACGGATCGTGTAACCGAATTCTGGACAACTTTACAAGATGTCTATGTGTCATTATATGGATCCAGTTATCCAACTGTAGCTGTTATTAATGGTGCAGCACCAGCTGGTGGTTGTCTACTTGCCATGTCAACTGAATATCGTTTAATGGTACCGAATACATTTATTGGTTTAAATGAAACACAATTAAGTATAGTTGCACCTACATGGTTCATACCAACAATGGAAAATATAATTGGTAAACGACAAACTGAATTGGCACTAACCACTGGCCATCTATTTACTACGGATGAAGCATTGAAAGTTGGTTTGATTGATGAAATTATCGAAAATAAAGATGATGGTATACGGCGAGCGGAGAAATTTTTAAATAAATTTGCAAAAATTTCACGCTTTGCCCGTACGACAACAAAACAGTTTGTACGCGGTCGAACGCTACAGGCAATGATTAAGGGTCGAGATGAGGATTTGAAAAGATTTTTGCAAACAACAAATATGGATAGTGTACAGAAAGCATTGGGTTTATATATTGAATCGTTGAAAAAGAAAAATGGATGATTTTTAACAGTTAACATTTTTTTGTATATTTATTAAATTTTATGTATTCGAATATTAAAGGAATTTAATTATCTATTGTCTACTTATATATTATTTCCTAATTCCAATATTGATCATTTTCAGGGCACTAGTTTCATTATCGAAACATCTGTGGGAACGTAATGTACCATTAATCGTATGCCAAAGTATCGGTTTCTTAGGCTACATTCGTTTACAAATCAAAGGTCATACGGTGATTGAATCGCATCCGGACAACGAAATTCCCGATTTACGTTTAGATCGGCCATGGCCTGCTTTGCAACAGTACTTGAACAGTATCGATTTGGCACAGTTGGATGGAAAAGGAAAAAGTCACGTGTCACCTTTGGTTATTTTAAATTATTATTTGAATCAGTACAAAAACTTAAATAATGGTAAAATATTCTTTCTATTCTTTCTTTATTCTATTGATTATTTTTTAGATCAATTACCGAAAAAACCCGCAGACCGACAAATACTGAAAAAAATGATTAAAAACAATCGTATTGCAAGCGAAGATGGAAACGAAACAGGTGGATTGATTTTAGAAGAGAATTTCGAACAAGCCGTTCATTTTGCAAATAGTTTTTTTATGGAAAAATCCGTACCTAGTTACGTACAGGTAAAACAGGTGAAAGTGTATAATTGGCGGGGAGTTCGGTGAGTTTTTTTGTCGAATCCTAGGATTTGGTTTGGTATTATTTATATATGTTATTAATATGATTTATTAATAGTATCATTGATAATAATTTTAATTATTATTAATCCTATTATTAAATTTACAAACTCCCCGCCGAATATACACACGCTTGCCAAATGCCCTTTGCCAATTAATCGAAAATATTTCGTTGTAGGCTATTTTAGATGATGAATGCTGTACGAATCTGACTCAGAAAAGTTCCCATTTCTGGATAATGTGCGCTGCATTAAAACAAATAGTTGAACAAGAAGGACAGCTACCAATCAAAGGTACATTACCCGATATGGCTTCCGACACTGAAAGCTATGTAACACTACAAAATATTTACAAGAATCAAGCGGAAAAAGATGCAGAAAATGTTTATAGATGTGCACAACAAATAGCGAGAAATCTAGGATTACAACAGGACTATATCGATGAAAATGATGTGAAATATTTTTGTAAACATTCTAACGAATTACATTATATACGTGGCAGTTGTATAGCGGATGAATATCAGAAAATCAATATAGATCTATCAGCGTACCTTGAGGATCCGGATAGTTTAATATTCTACTATATTATTCTTAGGGGCCTGGAACGTTTCATCAGCGAGTACAATACGTATCCAGGCCAACTTGATAATGATCAAGTCGAACCGGATGTTTTGAAATTGAAAACGATTATTAGTAAAATGTTAAGTGAATGGGGACATACGCATATTCTACGTGATGAACGTATACATGAGGTGTGCCGATACGGTGGTGCTGAATTACATTCAGTTTCAGCAATTATTGGTGGTTGTGCATCGCAGGAAGTGATTAAATTGGTTACAAGACAGTATAAACCGTTGAATAATACGTATATTTATGATGCTATTACTAGTACATCGGCAACGTTTTGTTTATAAATTGTTATTATTAATAAATTAATTATTAAATTAAAAAAATTTTTGATCTACAAAATGTCTACATTTTTTACAGAATATCGCAATTTTTTAAAGAAATAGTTAGGTTATGTGCTACATCTGCTAGACCTATTGCAAAATCAAAATAAAAAACATTTTAAAACGCAATATTTTTAATTAATTGATAAGATAACTGATATGCAATGTCGTAATAACTGTTTATTAATTGATTTCCTAACAAGATGCCACATATGGACCAATATCCTACATGGGTAAGATAATTTTTTCTTTTCAACTTATTATTATTATTATTCTTACCAAAACCGTAGGTTGGTTTAGTTTATGTTTTCAATTTAATTGTTGGAACTGGTGCCCTGACATTACCTGCTGCATTCGCAGCAGCTGGTTGGTTATTTAGTACAATAGCTTTGCTGGTACTGTGTTTTATTAGTTTCATTACAGTTACTTTTGTTATTGAAAGTATTGCCTGTGCAAATGCCACATTACAATGGCAAAGGATTCAATCGCATCGAATTGATGTAAGTGACGAAAATGATTTATATTAATTGTATTAATTCACATTTAATTGTATTTTAAGGAAAGCGAAGAACCTTTATGCAGTGATAATGATGATAATAGTAACGAAGAAAATGTTATTCTGATTAATCGAGTTCAACATTTGTACAGTTTAAATAAAAAAGTCGAACTAGGCGAGATTGCATCGCTCTATTTAAATAAACTCGGTCACATTTTCTTCTTCACATCAATTTGTATATATCTATTTGGTGATTTGACAATTTATGCAGCCGCATCTGGTAAAACAATGGTCGATTTAACATGTAAATCAACGAATAATTCCGAAAATTATACGGAAACATGTTGGGAACATTTGGAAATAACAAAAATTGATATGTATCGAATATTTGTAGGTTTATTCGGATTATTTATTGGACCATTTACCTATTTTAATGTACAAAAAACGAAATATTTACAATTATTCACAATAAGTATTCGATGGGTGGCTTTTAGTATAATGCTGACACTGTCCATTTTACGATTAATAAATTATGGACAACAAGGACATCCGGATCTAGTGAATTTAACCGAAATTCCAGCACTGGCTGGATCCAGTGTGTACAGTTTCATGTGTCATCATTCACTGCCCAGTCTGATTGTTCCAATTTCGAATAAAGCGCATCTAAATCGAAAAATAAGTTTCGATTTTATTATAATTTGCACATTTTATTTACTAATATCATTAACGGCATCGTTTGCATTCGAAACCATTAACGTATTGTATTCACTTAATTTTATTCATACGGAAAATTCGACATTAATAATGAAATTTGTTGGTATTTTTCTAGCTGCATTTCCATTATTTCCAATGTCTGCCAGTTTTCCAATTATAGCAATTACATTACAAGCGAATTTGAAACATTTATTTCTTCAACAAACCGATCGATATGGTTTTTTCGTGAAACGACTAGTCTTTCCGAGTTTAGCATTTTTTCCACCGATTATCGTTGCATTGTCAACGCACAATTTAAAAACACTAATTGAAATTACCGGATCGTATGCCGGTGTAATTGTACAGTATATTGTACCAGCTGTTTTAGTAGTTGCGGCACGTAAACGATGTTTAAAAGATTTCCGATACAATTGCACTCATAAGTTTGCGAGTCCATTTCGACGGCACAGCTGGTTCTTGTTTGTAATTATATGGGCGGGAATTTGTATAGTATTTGTTACATTCGATCTAATCAAATCGAACACTAGTGATTAGACGAGCTTAAAAGTATTACAAAATTGACTCCATAAAACTGTGATAGTTTTAAATGTATTTTTTACTATTTTAGCACAGAAAATTTGTAACCGAAAAAAAAAAAATGTTTTATAAGTATATTTTATTTTACAAAAAACAATTCAATTCGCATTCTTTCTACCTTTACAACTACTCCCGCATTGTTTTGCCTTGCGTTCCTGTTGCATCTGTTTCATTTTCATATTGAATTTACTTTGAATCTGTTCATGTTTCTCCGGTGTTACTTTCGGTATTGGATGTTTAAATTCTTCACGTTCCTCATGTTTAATTGCTGAACCGCAACCGTGCACCTCTGGCAAATTGTGAGTGGTGCAAAATCGGCCTTTACAAAATTTACAGTCGATACCAATTAGATTTGTTTTTGTTTTACATCTTATGTAGCAGCACACATTGTCGATTTTTTGAACTTTTTCTATAGTTTTATCTAGATTCTCAGATGCGGCAACTGCTTGTTTCAGATTTTTCGCTTTGTTTTTTAATTTGGATGTTTCCGAGGACGACATTATTAATTTCGACTTTTTTTTTTTTCGATCGTTTTCTATGGTTATGTCAACGGTGTTGACACAGTTGTCAAAGATTTTATTCAAAGTATTTCGGTCTTTGTTCAGCGTACATGAACAAAAGAGATGACATGCCATAACTCACCTATTGTGAAATGGCAGTAGACTTTGGAAAGCACGTGTTTAGTTTTTAAATGTGAAGTACAGCACAATTTAATTAATCAAAATTGTACTACAAAGTTTTCGGAATTTTATTCTGAACAAAAATCTTCGATTAAATTTCCGTAATTCAAAATTGACTTGGTAATTTTGTGTTGCAATTCAAGTGCAAGACAGCGGGAGTGACATTTTGGTTGCTTGTTGGCATAAGGCGGATAAGTAGAAAAAGTTATGGCTCTGGAAACTGCTGCTGAAGTCCAAATCCAGAATCCAGATAATCAACAATGTACATTAGAAAAGTCGAATAATAAGGCGGAAGCGACTAATTGTAATGGTAAAAAAAAAATAACGTTTATTCTATACGGCTAGGGAATAATTAAACGTCTGGATAATTTCGATTACATAACAAGCGCCTGATTTTTAACCTTATATTATTTAATAATAGACTAAAATTGGAAAAGAACGGAAAAGCAATCACACAGCTAAATTATGAATTCTACAGTATAAATTAAAGGTCCAAAGTTTAGCGGATTTTTTTTCATCATTTTCTATACATTTCTCGGTGCAATTTGTTTAAATTAATATTAAATAAATCTGAGCAAGTCCAATTTGTTCCTCTTATCTTTATTTATTTAAATGACGTTATTAATTTTGTAAATTTCATTTACGTAATCCATTTTAGTATATGATTATTAAAAAAATTGTTTACAATTCCGTTACATGTCGGGCGGCTCTGGATTGTTGAATTCATGGATTGTTTTTCAGAAAAAAATACAAACTGGTTTCGCTTTAATGGCTAGTATCTTGCGCTGAACGACTTAATTGTATTTTATACATTTTCGATAGGAGTTAACATTGATTAATCACTGACTTTAATTATATTTCTTTTATTCCCAAATAATCTTCTTATATTTTCTTCTAGATAATGAACTGAACAACAACGAAAACAAAACCAAAGAGGATACAGGTAAAAATCAATTTCAATTCACTTTTTCTTTTTTTTTTTGCCTCAAATAATCGAATATTTTTTAATCTAAAAATAAGAAACAAAATTAGCTAAAGATGTTGAAGAAAAAGAAAAAGACGAAAGCGACAGCAGTAAAACGAAAGACGAAGTGGTTTTCATACAGGATGTCAGTTTCACCATTAAAATCCAAGGTCCTGGAATTGAATCATTTGATGTTCAAGTAAAAATGATTTTAATAATACCGATTATTGCCATTGTTACTCTGACCGTTCCACTTGTCCCGAATTAGGTGTCCAGTGTTGAACTAGTACAGGAAATTCATCAATTATTAATGGAACGTGAGGATACTTGTCATCGAACATGTTTCTCCCTTCAATTGGACGGTAATGCATTGGATAATTTCGCCGAATTGAAAAATATCGAAGGTCTAAAAGAGGGTTCAGTGATTAAAGTGGTTGAGGAGCCGTATACGATGCGTGAGGCACGTATCCATGTACGTCACGTACGTGATTTATTAAAATCATTAGATCCAGCTGATGCTTATAATGGAATCGATGGAAATTCATTGAGTTTTCTTAGTACGGTGACACAAGGTGATGTTTTAGGTAAGAAATGATTTCAATATGCATCATCTACAGTGTGTACTAATCCATAGATGGGGTTTTTAGAAAAGAAAAAATCACGTCCGGAAAGTGTCGATTGTACACCACCAGATTACATTATGCCCGATAGTAAGGATCGGCCACTAACAGCATTACAACCCCAATTTAAAGATCACAAAGCGCCACAATGCGTTAAAGTAAAAAAAAAAAACAAGCATATACGCTACTAGTGTGTAATATGAATTATGTGCAACTTATCTGTCTAGGTACTGACCACCTCTGCATGGAATCCACCGCCTGGCTATCGTAAATTACATGGCGATTTAATGTATTTATATGTTGTCACATTAGAAGAGAAACATTATCATATATCGGCATGTTCACGTGGTTTTTATATTAATCAGTGAGTGTGTCTATCTTAAAACAGACATTATTTTATATTTTCAATATATTCAATTTATTTCAGATCGACAACCGATGAGTTTATACCAAAACCAGCAGCACCAAGTCACTTATGCCATTCACTAATCGAATTACTAAATCAAATATCGCCACAATTTAAAAGAAATTTCTCTACATTACAGAAGAAACGTTGTCAACGGCATCCATTCGGTCGGGTTTCAACACCGTATCAAATCTACTCATGGACAGCACCAACTACTGAACATACATTGGATGCAATTCGTGCTGAAGATGGTAATAAAAGAATGATGCTTATTGCTAGTTGAGAATTTGTTCGTAAATAGCGTGGAATAATAATGTAAACTAACCAAACGGTAGCCATTTTGTGAAATTGTCATTTTTTATTGTTGCCTGGATGAGAAAATTTTCAACTTAACCTCAAATTCTAATTAACTTTAAAAAATTATTTTTTAATTTTTTTATTTAGCATTTTCTTCAAAACTGGGATATGAGGAACATATTCCAGGTCAAACAAGAGATTGGAATGAAGAATTACAAGCAACTAGAGAATTGCCGAGAAAAACACTGCCCGAACGATTATTACGTGAACGGGCAATTTTTAAGGCAAGTAAAACGAACGAATTGAATTTATTTGAGAAGCATGACGATTTTTTTTTTGTTTAGGTCCATAGTGATTTTGTTGCTGCGGCAACACGTGGTGCGATGGCCGTAATCGATGGTAATGTAATGGCTATAAATCCTGGTGAAGATACGAAAATGCAAATGTTCATATGGAATAATATATTTTTTTCACTCGGTTTTGATGTACGCGATCATTATAAGGAATTGGGTGGTGATGCGGCTGCATTTGTTGCTCCAGTAAGTAATTTTTTTTTTTTTTGGTTGGTCCCACGCCATTTTTATTAATCAATTCAATTGAATTTTCTAGCGCAATGATTTACAAGGTGTACGTGTTTATAGTGCAGTAGATTTACCTGGTCTATATACATTGGGAACGGTAGTTATTGATTATCGTGGTTATCGTGTAACTGCTCAATCGATCATTCCAGGTATATTGGAAAGGGAACAAGAACAATCTGTTGTCTATGGATCAATTGATTTCGGTAAAACGGTTCTATCACATCCGAAATATTTAGATTTGGTAATAATCGATTTTCGCGTACTAGCATTTTGGCGGGGATGATGCATTTTTTCTTTTTTTTTTTAGTTGAGTAAATCGGGGCAACAACTGAAAATGTTACCACATCACGTTCTAAATGATAAAAATGAACCAGTGGAATTGTGTTCATCGGTCGAATGCAAAGGAATTATTGGAAACGATGGTCGTCATTATATTTTGGATTTATTAAGAACATTTCCTCCAGATGTCAACTTTTTGAAATGTAAATCCGTATCATTTTGATTCGACATTATTGAAAAATGTAAATTCAATTTTCTAGTGGAAGACGATGAATTAAGTCGTGAAGTTAAAGCATTAGGTTTTCCAATTGAACATAAACACAAATTATGCTGTTTGCGTCAAGAATTAACTGATAGTTTCTTTGAATCTCGTTATATGATGTTTATTAAATACGCTGCGTATCATTTGCAACAATTGAATTTGAAAAAAACTGGTGATAAGTTACTTAGTGCAGCAGCAATTGCTGGCGGAAATGCTGGTACAGATGAATTTAATAATAAAGATAATAAGGAGACGGAAAAAGAAATAACGAAAGATGAGAAACGGGAAAAAAGCGATGACAAAAGTCAAATTGCCGATGATGAAGCGAAGAAAATTGTTGAAAGTATAACGGATGGCACAAAAATTGAATGTAAGACGTCAATTTTTTAAATTTAATGATCCATTTTTAGTGATTAATTTCGAATTGTAGTAGAAGAAAGTACAAAAAATATCGTACGTACCGCATCGATTGCTGTTGGTTCGTTAAAAGAAACTGAATTCGATATTCGTTTCAATCCCGATGTTTATTCACCTGGTATTATTCATTCGGACAGTTTAGATCCACCGTTGGCTAAACAGCGACAATTGGTTAAAGATGCCGCTGAGTTTTTATTAACTGTTCAACTGCCAACATTTGTATGTGCTGAATTCGAATGGACTTTGACCGATTTAACTTGTAAATATTTCGGTTTTAGATACGTGACTGTTTGGATCATGCATCAGCACCAATGGATGGTCTCACTTTATCCGAATCGATGCATAATCGTGGCATAAATATACGTTATTTGGGTAAAGTGGCAATTTTACTATCAAAAGTTAAACAACTCGAATATTTACATAGTATAGCTGTTGCTGAATTAATATTACGTTCAGCGAAACATATTTTCGTTGTCTATTTGCAAGGCTGTGAAATGATGAATTTATCGGTGGCCATTGCTCATTTTTTGAATTGTTTTTTGTATAGCGGTAATGTGGCGAATCCATTGCAAAATGTCGATGAGGTAAGATTTTATGCAAATCTATTGATTGTACATTGAAATTATGTAATTTTAAAGTTACACCTAAAATAAATATAGAAAGTTGATATTTTTTTATAAGATGGCGGCCATTTTTCTCTTCTTTTTTTCTTCGATGGTCTCGATCGAATTTGATTGTTCATGTCAAATTTTATTTCTATACAAAATGGCTCCGTCTAGTTGACGGTTATTGATTTGATATTTTAGTTTCAGAGTAAAAATATGAAAAAACGTAACAAACGTCGCGGTCGTAATAATCCATTAGCATGTAACGATAATAATGAATGGGCAAATTTAACACCAAAATCCCTATGGTTGCAACTACGCCAAGAACTCAAAGCCTACTTTGATTACGATCTACCATCAACTGATATCGAAATTGTTATCGAACAATTTGGCTTACAAAAAATCTCATTACTTCGTGGATTTTGTTTGAAAACTGGCATACAGATCTTATTGCGTGATTATAATTTCGATTCGAAGAATAAGTTGATTTTTTACGAAGAGGATATTTTAAATATATTTCCGGTTGTTAAACATATTAATCCACGAGCAACTGATGCGTATAATTTCTATACAACTGGTAAGAAAAATGAGAATGAACATGGAAAAGTAGTTCCAATCTTTCTTCTTCTTTTTTTTTTTATTTTTCAAAACAGGTCAAACTAAAATCCAACAAGGTTATCTACGTGACGGTTACGAATTAATTAGCGAAGCATTGAATCTACTTAATAACGTTTATGGTGCAATGCATCCAGAGATTGCTCAATGCCTTAGAATGATTGCCCGTCTCAATTATATATTAGGTGAACACGAAGAAGCGATGGCGTATCAACAGAAAGCCGTTCTAATGTCGGAACGTGTGAATGGAATCGATCATCCCTATACAATTACGGAATATGTAATTTGAATCAAATTGATTGATTCGAAATATGTTTTATATTGAATGTTTTTCAGGCACATTTAGCATTATATTGTTTTGCAAACAGTCAAGTAAGCGTTGCATTGAAACTATTGTATCGAGCAAGATATTTAGCTGTAATGGTTTGTGGTGAAAATCATCCGGAAGTGGCATTATTAGATGTAAGAAGAAATATATATATTACCAAAAAAAAAAAAAAAAATTGAAATAATCATTGTTTTGGTCATTTATACAGAGTAATATCAGCTTGATTCTGCATGTAGTCGGTGAATACGAATTGTCGCTTCGTTTCTCCGAAAAGGCATTAGCATTGAATAGTAAATATTACGGTGCGAAATCATTAAAAGTGGCTGTCAGTTATCATTTAGTTGCACGAACACAAAGTTGTATGGGCAATTTTCGATCTGCATTAAGTAATGAAAAAGAGGCATTTACAATCTACAAACAACAGGTAGGTACTATATTAAATAAATAAGCGGCAATTGTTTGATTGTTTGAATCAATTTGTCAGCTTGGCGAAAACCATGAAAAAACCAAAGAATCATCAGAATGTTTAAAGCATTTAACGCAACAAGCGGTCGTTTTACAAAAGAAAATGAATGAAATTTATACAGGAAAGAATGGCTCGGCTTTGCCGCCAATACAAATCCAACCGCCATCAATGGGTTCGCTTATCGATATGTTAAATGTTATTAATGGTATATTGTTTGTACAAATTAGGTAAGCTCATTTAATACTGAATAATTAATTTACAAGTTCTTCGGCTGCTTATTATGGAGTTATAGCAATTTTTCTGCTAGGCAGTTGTTGCCAAGTTAAGCTAGCAAAATTATTATTATTCTGTGATTTATTGAAATTTTCGATTTCAGTCCGGAAGACATTGAAAATCTAAAGGCGGAAATGGAAAAGCAACAAACAACAACTGACGATAAAGAACAGAAAACAAGTAAACTGGAAGAAATTGAGCCGAACAAATAGCATAGCAATTTGTTGTAAACAAAGAAACAAAAAAATGGTATATTAATAATATTATGAGAGGCTGTTGAGACTTGATTAGTTTTATATAAAAAATTTGCCAGAAAAACAAAAAAAAAAAAAAAAGCAAACAAATGAGTGAAAGAAGCGACGCTAGACGGGGCAAAAGGCAACATTTTTTATTAGTGTGTTATTTTAATGATATTAAAAGAAAGATTGGTATCAGCTGATTTTTTTTCTACCAAAAAGTGTTCGTTTTTTTTTTAATTTTTTTCTGTCACTGTGCTGAAAAGTATAATTGTTAATTTGTTTTTATGTTACTTACATTATGCTTGTAAACACATTTCTAAGTGATGAGAAATGATATTAATACTGAAGAAAATTTACCTCTGAGTGGTCCAAAAAAATAAATAGAGAGATGCCGTTGAACAATGAAAGAGAGACGTGTTTTTTTTTTTTTGAGAATAAAGTGTGTTTTATTGTTTACTTTTTCTCTTTTCCGTTTCTAGTTCTAGTAATGTCTAGTAATTTGTACTAATTAAAATTAATGCTTCGTCGAATATTTTTGTAAATACATTATTTGATTTACAAATTGAATAGTACTATTTTTTGTACTTATTGGTTTCTCCAATTTTTCTTTTTTTTTTTTTTTACTTTATTGTTGCTACATGTTAAGTTAATAGTTCCTTTTTAATAATTTTAGTTGGTACAAACAAAATGTTTTTTTTCGTTTTATGGAAAAAGAATTAAGCTGATCTTGGTTTTTTTTATATATTTTTTAGTCATTTTTTTTGCAGCTGATATTAGTTTTTTTTCTATTGTAAAAAAGTGAGTTTTGTTAATAAATAAATAAATAGAAGCGTGCACAGTGTGTTTTATTTAATAATAAATATACGTATCAGTAAAATTGTACTATTCTCTAAAGAATTTGTTTAAAATCACTTACTCGACTAGCGGGACTTGTACCATCTAGAAACAAAGAAAAAAAAACATGTTGAGCAACTTATTGTGAAATTTATTGTGCAACTTATTGCGCAACACTAATTTAAACACTAATTCAACACAAATTTGAACACTAATTGGACACTAATTTAAACACTTATTCAATACTAATTTGAACACTAATTAAACACTAATTGAACACCAATTAAACACTAATTGAACGCTAATTGAACGCTAATTTAAATTAGTCTACACTAATTGAACACTAATTGAAAACTACTTAAACACTAATTGAACACTTATTCAACACTAATTAAACACTAATTGACCACTAATTAAACACTAATTGAAAACTACTTAAACACTAATTGAACACTAATTCAACACTAATTGAACACTAATTGAACACTAATTCAACACTAATTGAACACTAATTGAACACTAATTCAACACTAATTGAACACTAATTCAACACTAATTGAACAGTAATTGAACACTAATTGAACAGTAATTCGACACTAATTTGAACACTATATTTCCAACCCGGACCCGACCGCAACCCGGGCCGCAATAAGTTGCTCAATAAATTGCACAATAAGTTTCTCAATAAGTTGCGCAATAAATTGCGCAATAAGTTGCTCAATAAGTTGCACAATAAATTGCACAATAAGTTGCACAATAAGTTGCACAATAAGTTGCTCAATAAGTTGCACAATAAGTTGCTCAATAAATTGCGCAATAAGTTGCTCAATAAATTGCACAATAAGTTGCTCAATAAATTGAACACTAATTGAAAACTACTTAAACACTAATTGAACACTTATTCAACACTAATTTGAACACTAATTAAACACTAATTGACCACTAATTAAACACTAATTGAACACTAATTCAACACTAATTCAACACTAATTTGAACACTAATTAAACACTAATTGACCACTAATTAAACACTAATTGAACACTAATTCAACACTAATTGAACACTAATTCAACACTAATTGAACACTAATTCAACACTAATTGAACACTAATTCAACACTAATTGAACACTAATTCAACACTAATTGAACACTAATTCAACACTAATTGAACACTAATTCAACACTAATTGAACACTAATTCAACACTAATTGAACACTAATTCAACACTAATTGAACACTAATTCAACACTAATTCAACACTAATTCAACACTAATTCAACACTAATTCAACACTAATTGAACACTAATTCAACACTAATTTGAACACTAATTCAACACTAATTTGAACAGTAATTCGACACTAATTTGAACACTATATTTCCAACCCGGACCCGACCGCAACCCGGACCCGACCCCCAATCCGGACCGCAATAAGTTGCTCAATAAATTGCACAATAAGTTGCTCAATAAGTTGCGCAATAAGTTGCTTAATAAATTGCACAATAAGTTGCTCAATAAATTGCACAATAAGTTGCTCAATAAATTGCGCAATAAGTTGCTCAATAAGTTGCACAATAAATTGCGCAATAAGTTGCACAATAAGTTGCACAATAAGTTGCACAATAAATTGCACAATAAGTTGCACAATAAGTTGCTCAATAAGTTGCACAATAAGTTGCTCAATAAATTGCGCAATAAGTTGCTCAATAAATTGCACAATAAGTTGCTCAATAAGTTGCGCAATAAGTTGCTCAATAAGTTGCACAATAAGTTGCTCAGTAAGTTGCTCAAAATGTTGCTCAATAAGTTGCACAATAAGTTGCTCAATAAATTGCGCAGTAAGTTGCACAATAAATTGCGCAATAAGTTGCTCAATAAGTTGCACAATAAATTGCACAATAAGTTGCTCAATAAATTGCGCAATAAGTTGCTCAATAAATTGCGCAATAAGTTGCTCAATAAGTTGCACAATAAATTGCACAATAAGTTGCTCAATAAATTGCACAATAAGTTGCTCAATAAATTGCACAATAAGTTGCTCAATAAATTGCGCAATAAGTTGCTCAATAAATTGCACAATAAGTTGCTCAATAAATTGCGCAATAAGTTGCTCAATAAATTGCACAATAAGTTGCTCAATAAGTTGCGCAATAAGTTGCTCAATAAGTTGCACAATAAGTTGCACAATAGCGAAAAACTTTATATAAAGTTTTTTTTAGCTGGCTATCTATTTATGATTCTTAATAAAATATATTACTGCTATTTTTTATTTTTAACTGTTTAACGCGCTGTTATAGTTAAATTGCTACTAAAACTAAAAAAAAATCTCCCTCTACAGCCTGAGGTATTATAAAAATCAATTTATTTATACTTATTAGTTATCAAATTATTACTGATTAATTCTTATTTAAATATTATTTTATTATAGTAAAATTATATCTTAATATTACTAATTAATAATAATAAAAACAAAAACTTTAAAAACGGTATAAACTGAAAAAACCCGCGACATCGAGATAAACGTATATCGATATTATAAGATAAATTTACAGTAAAGAATAACTGCTATTGAGAAACAACGAAAGCAGTTAACACTGTTACTGAAACATAGCACTACACTGTTAGAATTGGAAGAATAAAAAATTGCATGTATATTTATTTTTTATTAAACATTTATTTTATTACAGTTATGTGTTTAATGAATATATAGTATTTATAGTATATATTATATACTAATAAAAGAACATATAAAATAGAAGACATTATAAAATTTTGATATACTTATATCATACCTCATATTACAGTTTGATTTATGGTGAATTTTGGTGTATGTATGGCCACCTAAATTTCGTGAGGTGACTACATGTCACATGGATATCTGACATCTTAGAATCAACTAGGTGGGTACGCGACCTAAACGTTTAACACGATTATCCCTAGTGGGCGCCACCGATCAAAAATCGAAGACATACTTCTTACTTCCAGCTTCCAATTCAAAGTTTTTGTTAATATGATAGTTAATAATTAATATTAATTTAATATTTAATAATCAGTACTTGACAATTTATATTAAAAATACTAAAATTCAAAACAAAAGTTTTTGATTTGATTGAAGAATGCGACAGACCGCCTACTTATTTCACTACAGAAGAAGATTATTTATCTAACCTCAATTATATTAGTCAAAAATATCTCAAAGGCAAAACAAAATATCAACATTTTCACCAACAAATTTAAACAACGTTCTTGTTGATTCCACAAACAAACACCAACAAAATTCGAAAATGTGGTTCGAAATATTACCATCTGCTGGTATAATAACAATTTGTATGGCATTGCCACATGCAGGAGCTTATGTAATAAATAAAGTATGTACTGGAAACATGTACCGAAGAGCGTTGGACACACACGAATTACGTGCACAATATATTAGAGATCGCAGAATAACAGGCGATCCATATAAATTAAATAGTCTGGAATCGATTTGCGATAAGTAACCAATCAGCAGTGTTTTATTTATTGTATTGCTACTTTAATTTGTTATAATGTAAAATTTGCATTATTGTAATTATATATACATAAACTATATTAGAAATAAATATGATAGTGTATATTTTGTGTGTCATTTCTTGTGTCGCATCCATTTTTAAATTAGGTTTTGGTATTTCCCAATAGCATTACATAAGAATACGAAGTTTTTAGTACCTGAAACAAGAATATAATGGTTAATAAGATGCCGCACATTAATATCGTTTTCCTTACCGATTGCATAGCCGTTGCTGTAACAGCTTGAAAATTACCAATTGTTAATCCAACTGGTTCCTGTGCTCGCATAATTACAATACGAAGATAATCCTTGATTTGTTTACTTCGATTATACCATGGCGATTGATAGACTGCATCACTTATTGCCATACTCTACATTGTATATGTAAATAAATCCATAATCGTATGTTACATAGAACAATACTAATGTGATATAACCTGTCAAGGTCAAATTGATTTTACCTCAATTCGAATACTATTCGCTTCATAAGTCAGCAGATATAGTTGGCAGAGGAGCATCAAGAAATAATTGAAACCAAAATATGTATCGATGATATTACGATTCTGAAAGCAAAAAAAACGAATCGATGTTATGTTACGTAATAACGACATTATGTAATCGTTTATGTTGAGGTCGATGGCCACGCCCCCACAAAATGGACGATTTCACACCAGCCATTTTGTTTGTCGTTTTAACGATTAAAAACACTTATTTTGTATTATTATGTAGAATGTAAATATTGTTTTTTTACCCAAATTAAATTGTAGATTGTAACTGCAATATTAACGGAACTAACAGCAAATTCGACTAAAATCAAATACTTTAAAGATTCATTCATGTCATTCACAAATCTGAAATTACGTATCTACTAGTTCAAATTGCTCTTCAATTCATTAAAACTAATCATTGTTACTTGATTATTTGTTGATGCATAACAATCAATTGCTTAACTTGCCGAATGGCGTCCATTTCATTTACCAGTGCCATTGCTGCTGTGCCAAAATGTCGAAATTTATATTGTAATATACGAAATTGAACTTGAACAAATATTGTTATACTAATATAAAACAATTGACTATTTAAATAAAACATTAACGTAAGTGTCAGATTAGCGGCTTGAACAGTTAACGCGTAACCGTAATGTGCATATTGATCAAATGGTAAATAGGTGGCATAAATCATTGGCCGTTGATGATTCGTATCAGTATCTGCAGGTACTAGTATATATCCAATAATAATTGGTGCCACAATCATAAAACTCACCAGGGCACTACTCAATATTATTATTACTAGCGATATTTTTCTTAAGAATTTACTCATATCATCATAGATTTCTTTAATTGCTCCATCGCCCTTGCAATTCTCTTCGTTTATTAAAAAGGCGATTAACTGCGGGAAATTACCAGTTTCGTATAGAAGAAATTTAACAGCATTCAATGTTGAATTGATGCTCACTTTCAGTACATCAACGATTTTTCCAAATTGTTGTAATTTTAATAGACGAATCAGTTCGATATATGGTGACAGTGCCACTAAAATGTAGCAAGTTTGAATGAAAAACGAATAGTACAAGTAGTTTTTCTTTTTGATTTTCAATAATGGCTGACGCCAACAGCCAGTTAGAATTAGTAGAATTTTGGAGTAACGTAGTAACCCCTGTGTCATTCTCACTATATATATATATAATAGTAGAGCTCAAAAAGAGTTATACTAATAGAGCTGCTGCCACGGCCAACAATTTATAGGAAAAAATTGCTCTGAAAATAGTCGCGGCCATCTTGAATGTCATAATGCATATTTTAAAAGTGCTCCTTTTCTTTTTAATTAGTGGCTGTATTTTTTTACGGTTTCAACGTGTAATTATTAATTTAATTATTTATGCAAATTATATGGGATGTATCTTTTTTTTTTAACTACGTCATATCAGTGATGATTATAATTTGTTTAATTTATGCAAAAAAAACTCCCGCCCTAACTATAACTAGAATACTGAATAAATTCGAATGATCGACACTAGAGTGCGCAGGTCGCATTTAATTCAATTCTCTTTGCCTTTTGTCATTACCATTACATAGGAGTATGCTGCATTCAAAACCTGTAAATGCAACCAACAATACAACTTATTTGTTATATGTACATATTTATTGAAATAATTCGTACCGATATCATTGCACTGGTACTCATCGGTTTAAATGGTCCAATTGTTAATGTGATCGGTTTCTCTGAGCGAATAATAACGATATGAAACAGTCTCTTGAGTTTTTCATCGGTATTATACCAGGGCGATTCGTAAACTGCATCAGACACACCAATACTCTATTTAGTGAAATAAGATAAAATACGTAAAATACATTTTAACTAGAAATTTAAAATTGCCAAGTTTTTACTTCGGTTGTGATTTCCTCAGCATGCCATGCCAATATAAATAATTGTCCAATCAGTATCATTATATAGGTTACACCGAAACATATGTCAAACAAATTATGTTCCTATAATTGAAATCTTTTCTTTTTTTTTTTTTGAGTCAATTTAATTTGTTTATATAATTTTGCACTATTCATCATATGTCGCTACATACTTACCCAAATTAATTGATAAGTGACAGATGCTATATTTATCGAACTCATTAGAAATTCAGCTAAAATAATGTATTTGAATGGACCGTTCACATTGTCAACGAAACTGCAAATGGAAACGTAGAAATATTAAGTGGGCGGAGCTTATACTTAGTTGACTGGACATGGCCGATAAATTGTGCGTATATACAATTCGTAGGGCGTGGCCTATTTATTCTATGTGAACAATGGGGTGTGGTACACATATTCTAATTGCACAATTTTACCTGATTATATTTTGATGTATTTTTATCAATCTTATCACAAATTGCATATCGTTGATTTCATCATCCGATAAATTACGAAATTCAATCTGTAATATCTTGAATTTCGTACTGATAAATTTCGCTATGCTAACATAAAAAATCTGTGTCACACAATAATAAATAACTGATAATATCATTACGAGGCTTTGTAGAATCAATGCAAAAACATAATGTTTTTGTTGATCGAATGAGAAATAGGCGAGCATCATCATTGGTTTTTCCACATCGGGATCTTGACGTAGTAGAATGATGGCAAAAACTATTGTTCCAACAGTTAAAACAACTGTAGTATATCCAGTAATTGATATGACAATTACTGACACACGATTGACATATTTGATTGCTGTCAAATATGCTTGTTTGATTTGTTGATTTGTAGTTGACATTATTGCGGCCTCTTCATCAATCATGAATTGAATTAATTTCGGAAATTTACCAGTTTCGAATACAAGAAATTTGATTGTGACTAGTAGACATGTCACTGTCACTCGTACGTTATCGGTTAGTTTTTTCAAGTCTTGACTTTGTAGAATATGAACAAACTCAATTAGTGATGCAATTACCATTAGAATGTAATAAATTTGTATTATATAGGCGTAAATATAGTAGATTTTATTTAGAAATTTATTTTGTGTAAATGGCAGTCGCCATACACCACCTGCCAACATTAAATATTTCACTTTACGTAGTAGTTTGATGCTGGCGGCCATTTTCGTGCATCAAATTGCAGCAACTGTGATTGAATTTCGTTTTTAAAATATCTTATCTATCTCTATTAGCTATCTAGTTATAGTAGGCTATGAATATTTCATTGGATCAAAAGATACCTGTGCAATTTTGTGGAGTTGAAAAAATTACATGGAAATTATCTTTTTCCCGGCTGTGAGTACAGATTTTTCCCCATACTGTGTTATTAGTAGATGAATTATTCAAAAAAAAAAAAGGTAACAATTTCATATTGGAAAAAAAGGTTTGATATAATTACAGTTATAAGCAATTGTAGTTAACAAGAGTAGTAGTAGACCATCGAATATTTTTTAAATTTTCATCTGAATGATTAATTATATGGCCGGAACACGCTTTGCTATACTATCATTTTGGCATATCTCGTTCGCAGATCTAATAAATATTATTCGATAATTATACGAAAAAAAAAAAGATGTTGAAACAAATAACAAGTCGAAGTGCCATAGACACAGATAACTATATTTACTTTTTGTTTTATAGACATAAACAAATACGAACAAACAACAGGAAACAAAAAAACAGCTATTGATTCATATGCTCACCGCTACACTGCTATCTTTCAAGTGGCTGAAAAAGAACCTATAAATATATGTTTTGTATTTAGAACAATTGTAGTTATTAAACTAATATTGCTATAACCGATTTATTGTAGAGAGATATTTGCAGATAAATACTCATAATAGTTATAATGTTGAAATTTGCTGTGGTTTCATCAGTTCTTGTTATTTATTTATTAGTTCAGGTAATTTTGAAAATAATCGTTATAGCCGGTCAGTCAATTCCGTATGTCGTTATAACCGAAACCCATTGTTTTTAGACGATTTTTGAAAATCTGATCATTTTTACTAATATTCGTTATAACCGGTCACTCACTTCAGTATGACGCTATAACCGAAACCCATAGTATTTAGACGATTTTTGACAATCTGATCATTTTTATTAATATTCGTTGTAACCGGTCACTCACTTCAGTATGTCGCTATAACCGAAACCCATAGTATTTAGACGATTTTCGACAACCTGATCATTTTTACTCATATTCGTTATAACCGGTCACTCACTTCAGTATGTCGCTATAACCGAACCCATTGTATTTAGACGATTTTCGACAATCTGATCATTTTTAGTTATATTCGTTATAACCGGTCACTCACTTCAATATGTCGCTATAACCGAAACCCATAGTATTTAGACGATTTTCGACAATCTGATCATTTTTACTAATATTCGTTATAACCGGTCACTCACTTCAATATGTCGCTATAACCGAAACCCATAGTATTTAGACGATTTTTGACAATCTGATCATTTTTAGATATATTCGTTATAACCGGTCACTCACTTCAGTATGTCGCTATAACCGAAACCCATTGTTTTTAGACGATTTTTGACAATCTGATCATTTTTAGATATATTCGTTATAACCGGTCACTCACTTCAGTATGTCGCTATAACCGAAACCCATTGTTTTAGACGATTTTTGACAATCTGATCATTTTTACTAATATTCGGTATAACCGGTCACTCACTTCAATATGTCGCTATAACCGAACCCATAGTATTTAGACGATTTTTGACAATCTGATCATTTTTAGTAATATTCGTTATAACCGGTCACTCACTTCAGTATGTCGCTATAACCGAACCCATTGTATTTAGACGATTTTCGACAATCTGAACATTTCTACAAATGTTTAATCTTAACTATATTTCTAATTTATGCGTTGCAGACGATTGAAGCAGACATCAGTGTCAATGATGACAATTCGACACCATCAGTACTAACCAATAAAGATGATGTAAAGAAAGCATTCCATGAAATGATGGAAGCAGTTGATAAAGCACTAACCGAAGCACAAAAAGCATTAGATAAGGCAATGGATCAAGTGAATCAAACAGCAACGAAAATTGAACAGCAAACATCAAAACAACTGGACGCCATCTTAGATCCGTTAAGAAAGAAATTGGTTGATCTTGTACAAAAGGCAAAAGATAAAGGTTGGTATCGTTTTAAGATAATAGTGTAGCTGGATATGTTGTTGGTAAAGTTGGTAAAATCCCGTAGTGGGTGTGGCATGATTGGGTGATGAGTTGTACTGCCAGAATATTGATAACCACACCCTTTATTTATTTTTTTTTTCTCGTTCAGGTTTCGATGTATCGAAATGTCAACAATACATCGATGCCTTCACTCACATACCAAACGATCTATCGACAAATGTCATCAATTGCGTTACTGTGCAAGTGCAAAAAGCGAAAAGTTACGTTGACGATGCCCTGGCAAATATGAAGAAATTAGAACAGGATTTGAATAATATCGATAGTGAAATCGATGATTGTGATCATGGTAATGAATTCAAGAAAATCAAATGCTACGCAAAATTATTGGAGGAAATCGCTAAAGATACGGAAGAAGCACCACAACATATTGCTGAAGATGTCAGTAAAGTGACATTGTTGATTAGTGAAATTGTACCAGTTATGGAAGCGTGTGCTGCGGAACAATTAAAAAAAGCCGAAGTTGGCGCAGCTAAAGATGTTACCGATTTCGGTGTATGTGCAGCAGTATCGAATTAATTAATTAATTAATTTATATTATATTAATTATAAAATCAAATTAATAATGGTGGTTTTTCTATACAAGAAGATTATATTCAATTGCATTTTTTTCTTCATATTCCTTCCCACCACCATTCGAAAATTCTTACCTTTCACCTTCTTCCACAACAAGAATTCTTCGTTATGCGACTGGTTCCACCACCAGATCGCACATTTGTTATATGCTTGGTTCTTTCAGTTCGTATTTTATAGAGAGGTTCTTTGACGATTATTTTATCAATTAAAAACGCGGAAAAACTCACGTCTGATTCGATTTTTTTTTTTCAAATTACCAATTTAGTGTTTCCATTTTTGTTTGTTTTATTCAATCGAAAGAAAAGGACTCTTATTTTATATATACAGTGTGATTTGTTTTCGTATAAGTTAGTGGATGAATTTAAAGAAAAAAAAAAAAACTTTATTCAGCCGCAGTGTTTCTTTATGGTTCTAAAAATTGGATAGAATTATCTGGACGAAAAAATTATGTCGGTAAGAAAAGACCAAAAAAAAAAAATGACACATTGACATATTAAAATATGCATATTGTTGGAATTAATAAATTTGAAATCGAAAGCCACCACCTGAAGCTTGATCACTTACAGCCAAAAGAAAGAAATAAAAAAAAAGGTGCGTCCACAAGATGTGTGACGTAAAAATTTGTCGTTTCTTCTAAAATATTTCTTGAAATATATATGTAATATTAATTAATAATCATAATGATAATAATAAAAAAGAAAATGAAATTGGCAATCGAACTAGCAATAAAAATGTCGCAATGTCAATATTACATGACACATGCCTTAATCAAGTAGCAGCCTTTGGTGATGCGTGCTGTCTGCGCGACACGACACCAATTCGATTTTAAATTAAGGGGAAATGAATAAATGAATAAATCGGTCTAATGACCTTGACGTGCAAGATTTTTGTATTTAGATAAATAATCTCCTGAGATTTTTATGAAATTAGTTTGCAATCAACAATACACTACACTCTTCCTTCTTTATAATAATAATAATAATAATAATAATAATAAATGTTTCTATTTAAATTAAATGTATATAAATAGTTTGATGATCTCCTAATAACCTTGACGTACATTTTTTTTGTAGTTTGGTTTTTAATAATAAATTTATTATATTTATATTAATTGTGACAGATCAGCGTTCGCTTTGATTAATCTGCAACCAACAATGCCGAACCGCTTATATAATAATAATAATAATAGTAATGAAGAATTTCGCAAATTGTTTATGAAAAAGAGTGGATTTTGTATTGCATAGTTGTAGGTGGTGCGAGTTGTTGGTGGATTGTTACTCGAATATTAGTAATAAATCGGACGCCATTTTGCGAGATACTATCCAATAATCCATTGGCATTCGCAATCAATAATTCATACCATTTTTATACAATATTTCCGATATAAGTCAAGAATTTAGTTTTAATAAGTAAAAATTGTTGTTAGTCAAAACAAATTCAAGAGGATTGTATCGAAATTTTCGATACAATTCGATACTTTCATATTTCTTAAGATTCCACTAAATACGCAAAGCGTCACGAACACAAAAAAAAAAAAAACATCCGTGCAGTTTGTCCGTTCCTTAAATCACAATGGTAATTTGCTATATGAACGTCCCGGGGTTGGGACAAACTGCTATAAGACATTGATTGGCGCCAGTATTTTTTAATGGAAAACACATGCTATAGAAGAGAATGTATGGTTTATTTGTCAAATTACGTCACTTAATACTTGTATCTGTATAGTTTAATACGAAATGTTTTGATCAAGAGAAACTTGATCGTTAATATTGAACGCAACTGCCCAGAATCGAGGCAAATGAACCGGCCGAAAAGGCCGTTGCCTTTAAATATAAAAGATCGGAAAAAATCGATAAAATAACAAGTCAAGAATCCAAAAATGGCCAGTGATTCACATACATACGGCTGAGATTGGCGAGGGCGTAATAGAAGAATAAAACACGATAAAAGCGCTGAACGAAATAAAATAAAAGAAAACAAAACGGGAAAAATGTAATTTAACCACACAAACAGATTTCTACCTACACACACACACACACACACACAAACTAAATCTTTAAATTATTTTCTGTCAAATTTCTTCTTCTTCTCGTTTTTTTTTTTTTTTTCGCTAATTTAGTTTTGTGATGTGTGTTTTTTTTTTCTTAATGAGTTGCAGTATATGATTTTTACCTTCATTTTTTTTTCTGCTTTTTCTTTAGATCATCCGGATACAGATTATTTATTTTTTAACCTTAAACTCCATTTTTTTTCTTTGTTGTTGCAAAACTTTTTTTTTTTTTTTTTTTGTTTATTTTATTATATAGAATTAAAAATGAAACAATTAAAATCAAATAAGTACGTATTAAGAAACCCAGAGATTCCCACATTTGTTTCTATCGAATTTTTTTCTATTCTTTTATTTCATAGTTTGTTTCCATTTACCTCTCTCTCTCTCCTCGGCTTTTCACATTTTTTATTATCATAATTGTGTACATATACATGTTACTGTTATACTAATCATTTCTGTAGAAATTGTGTGTGGACGAAAACAAAGTAGTACAAATTTAAAAAAAAACAAACAAAAGATAAGTAAAGTATAAGAAAAGTATTTATACTTTAATATTCCTATTATAGTGGCAAACCTTGACATTTGATTATAGTGTCACACACACACACACACAGACACATTTCTTTTTTGTGTGTGTCTCAAATAAATCACATCTTCATCGTTTCCATTAAAGAATACACGCAGATAAATCTTTATACGGTGAGTCACAGTTTAATCTGTGACGATCATTAAATATTATATTTCGACATTTTAGATATAGTTTAATTGATTCCTTTCCTGCTTGCTACTTTGACATACAGCAAAACTATTTCGTACCTATTCTGTATGAATGAAATGAATAGTTTCAAGCCAAGGTTTTGTTATTGGGGTTTTTTTTTTAAATAAAAATTCCTTCATGTTTTAATCGAATAATTGTGATTTAAGGACAACAAATTGTTTCCAAATTAATATTTTTCTAAATGTCAATGTATGTAGATTACAAGATAACTGTAGTGTAGTCGTACATGGTATGACGCCTCTCCAGAGATGGCGCGCATTAAAACTTTCAAAAAATCAGGCAATTAACTGAATGAATTATTCCAGCAAATCTATGGATCCATGAAAAAGTGAAGATGGCTATGGAAAAAGTATATCACATATTTTTTCACATAAAGTAGTACAAAATTTCTACTTAACAATCATTGTGTTTTCATTTAATCTAGTATTATCTACCTACCCATTCTCTTTTTAATAATATTTCGAATAATTTCACATTTATTATTATCAAGGCCTACTATATATGTATGTATAAATATAAAGCTAAATGTCTATTGACTTGACTCACTATGAAAATATTAAAATTTTATTTCAATCTCTCTGGTTAATGATTGCCTTTTAGAAGAATGAAAATAAACCTGTTGCTGCTCTGAATAAATTATTTAATTATTTATATATGTATTGTTTTGAATAAGCGGCTGGCTTGACATATAAAAAAAAAACAAATTTTTTTTTTCTGTTTAATAAGTAACAATTTTGAAGAAAACGACAAGTCAATGACAGGTGTTTCCATTTGTTTAAATTTTGCTATTTATTCGAATTTGTTTTTTCTTTTTATTTTTTGTTAATTGTTATTTTACTTCATCAAATTGCAATCATGTTGATCTGCAATTTTTTTTCTGAAAAACAAAACAGATTACCACTCTATTCCCTTGGCGATAGTCTAACATCTCTAATTGCCATCCCATAATAATTGACAGTTAAACAGAACGTTTCACTATTAAATTGAATAGATGTTGCAATCGCCATAGAATGCACATTTGTTTTAATAACGAAAAAAAAAAAACAAAATCAAAGAGCAACAAGAACAGTACTACACAGCTTATGTGTTACGCATAAATAAGAATTGCATAATACGATACATAAAAAAATAAATACCAATAAACAAGTGTATAGTAATGTGGAATCGTGAACTAGTTCAAAAAGATGATGGTGTTGCATACACTTTCTATTTCTTTCTATGCCATTTGCCAGAATGAAATGCAGGCTGGAAAAATAGAATGAATCTACTATGTACTATGTACTATCTATTGGATAGATTTTAATAGTAAAACTGAAAATGTCAGAGAAAGTCCTATTGATTCATTTTATTAGATATTCATTAATTAAAAATGGACTTTCGCTGTTTCTACACATCCACATTGACAATAATAAGTGCCTCCAGCTAAGTTTATTATTCGAAGAAAATTGGCAAAACAACTGGGCGAAATTAATCAATGTGTGTAGCGCCATCTGGTTATTAGTTTTAGAGAAAACAAACCGATACAATTCAATTATCCAAGTATTTTGCTAGTTAAAAAACCCAGTACAGATGAAATAAGTGTACAAAATATTTTTTGATAATCAACAGATAGATAAAATGTATTGAAAATAAGGAAGTAACGCTTCAATCTGTCAATAAAAAAAACAAAAACAAAAAGAATTTGGTTATGTTGTCTATCCATTTGGACAGCACTTTTAGTGATATAGTTTTTTACATGATGAAAGTAACGTACGTTCACTTCCAAAATTCATATACAGAGTGATCCAATCAATCAATCAATCAATCAAGTATCGATTGACATTTTTCATTACTAACAAACAAAACACATGCCGATTTGGTGCAAAAATCAACTACTTCATATAATTTCCACTATTTATTTCGTATATCAATCAAAACATCACGTTTTTGCAATTATTTTTGAAGGTCCCAAACCCCACATCACAATCAAGCTAAATCTCCCACTTTTTCAGTTTGGTAGCTTGCTGATTTGTTTATTCCATTCACCCTTCTTTCCATTCACCCCGCAATCATGCGGAAATTACTTTCATTTTTCCCATTTTTTAAATAATATATCATAGATACTGTTATAGTAGCAATTGATAGTAATTAAAACGAATATTTATTATTATTATTATTATTATAGGCAGAGTTGTCAAATTTATAAAAAAGGCATTTTTGACATTTTCTGCTGCTTTTTCTTTCAATTAGTTCTTAGATACGGATGTGCCTTTGGCATTAAGAGAAAGTATATGTTTCTATCTATCTATAGAGTGGCTCAAAAAATGATTGTGTATAGCTATTGCCAAGCTTTATTATTCGCTTCTTCTACTAAACTTAAATACTGATTTATTTCACTAAGTTGTCTTCATTTTATGATTATTTTTATGGTAACTCCAATTGCCCGCCATCTTGATAAATAAATCAAATTCTTTTCGAAATATGTAAATTGGAATCGTGCATTTTATCCGCCCGCGACCTTTTCATAAATAGATAAATAATTTTATAATAAAATACACAATTACCCGGTGAACCAAAAACCAACTTTCGTACAAATCACCCTGTATATATTATCGAATTATGTAAAAAAAATACAAAGAATTTTCTATTCAAATAAACACACACCTCGTTAATTTTTTCCAATTGGAAATAGGTATAATGCAATATTTGGATTTTCGATTGTTGAATAACAATTATTATTATTAATTAATATTCAACAATTTGTTTAAATAACACCGATTATTTAATAATAATATTAAAAAAAAAAAAGCCCACTGAAAATTACACCTCGCCGTCTAAAACGAAAGGCAATCACGTTGTGTCCGAAATCGACAAAAATTCGACATCGAAATACAGGGGTAAATTGATAAGTTTATTTGAAGTGTTAAATATTAATGTATTTAATTGAATATTTCCTCTACTGTATATTCATATTAAATCTCTTTCAAAAACAAAAAAACAACAACATCAAATTACTAGCTGCTACTCTACTCAAACTGATATATCGGGGTAAAGTGACAGTTGCATATTCAAATTTACAAATGTCTACATACATACGTACATACGATTCCGTAATAAATATATGCCTATACATATATATTTATTAGGTATTAACAACAAAAAGAGAAAGCGACAGTTTTTCCTTTGGTAAAAAAACAAAAAGCAACAGGTTCTAGTTCTGGTCTGTTAACAGGCTATTTAATATCTACACTATTGTGTATGTGTGTGTGTGCTATTGCAAAGCTACTAAATTCCTTCATTCTACTACAAGTAGCTTCTTCATGAATCTAATTATTTTCATTAAATTAAATAATGAAAATTATTCAAAAAAAATAGACAATTGAAATCAAATCGATGTCTAAATATATGACACATACACATACATGTCAAAAAAATGATGGATTAATATGTCGTAAAATTCTTTTCAGGCAGATATATGCCAATGGCTTTTTCTACTCGTCTCACTATCAACGTGGACAACAAAATTAATAGGTAAACTCTAACCTAAGAAAATTAGGTTAGCAAATAAATTGATGTGATTGAAAATCGTTTTCAGATTGCAAAGATATGCGCATAGTATGTTACTATACAAATTGGTCGGTCTATAGGCCGGGTCAAGCGAAATTCAGTCCACAAAATATCAATCCATATTTATGTACACACCTTGTATACGCATTTGGTGGATTCACAAAAGAAAACACATTGAAACCATTCGATAAATATCAGGATATTGAGAAAGGTGAATACAGAGATATTTCTATCGACTATCAATATTTTTTGAATAGACTATAGGTGTATAATTCTATTTAACTGTGTATTTGAATCTGTCTAAAGGAAATAATCGATTTATTTCAACTAATTAAGGTCGTTCAGTTTTAATTAGACATTAAATTGTACATTGTACGTACAATTAATTAGTACCTATTACAGAAGCAATTTTTAATTGAAACATGGTGCAATTTGTTCTTATCGTAGAATCTATTAGATATTCTTTCAGTTTTGATAGTTCAATTTTGGCACTTTATATATAACCAAACCAAAGTTGACATCATTTTTATAAATGAGCGCGACAATTTACATTCACATCTCTTCGTCTGTTTTTTCTTTTTTTTTTAAATTTATGACCTTCACGCTTCATACGTAATATGCTGTATATGAAATTCTTTGTTTTCTCTCTCCTCCTACATTCCTTTATTTATGTATTTTTTCATATTTAATTTCACACTCCCTCATCTTTTAAAGTCAAACAAAAAAATTCACCTATAGTCTATTCAATCATTCTTTCATATACCTATATAGTCTATTCATTAGAAATGTATCGTAGGTGGCTATGCGAAATTCACCGGCTTAAAAACGTACAATAAAAATCTAAAAACATTGATTGCAATTGGTGGTTGGAATGAGGGTTCATCGCGTTTCTCGCCAATGGTTGCCAGCGGTGAGCGGCGTAAGGAATTGGCGCGGAACGCCATTAAATTCTTACGTCAGAACCATTTCGATGGCTTGGATTTGGATTGGGAGTATCCGGCATTTAGAGATGGTGGCAAAACGAGAGATAAAGAAAATTACGCGTTATTAGTTAAAGTAAGTAGTGAAGACTTTGAAATGAACAAAGTAAGTACCATAGTGGTACCTACTCTAACACCAACAGTACTTGTGACACTGTAGATTTATACGAAATAATTGATTTTTTTGATCCGATAAAAACAGGAACTGCGTGAAGAATTTGAAAGGGAATCGGAGAAAACTGGCAGGCCGCGATTATTACTGACAATGGCAGTACCAGCTGGAATTGAATATATTAATAAAGGCTACGATATACCGAAACTGACCAAGTAAGTACTAGCAAGTATCTTCAATTGATACTTTGACTGGGTACCAACAGCAGGTACCATGTGGTACCATCATGTATACTGATGTCTGTTGAATCGTAATCCTACTGATCTGTAAAAGTTTGTACCAATTGATACCAAAAAGGTACTCTAAGTAATTGGTACCCTAAATTAAAAAATAGTGGTACCATGCATAATAATAATTCTATCTCTTTTTTTTTTTTTTCAAAAAGATACTTGGATTGGATGAATATATTGAGTTACGATTATCATTCAGCATTCGAACCAGCTGTCAATCATCATGCACCATTGTATTCATTAGAGGAACCCAATGAATATAATTATGATGCCGAATTGAATATTGTAAGTTAATTTTGTGTTATTAGTGAATGTACGTATAGTATATATATAAGTGGATAAAGTGATGGTACTTACTAAGTGCTATCGCTTGGTACCAGTGCATAGTAAGTACTGGTACCCGTCCAAAATAGATCAATTATTCAATTACACAATTAGATAGTAAAAGAGATAGATGGTACCTACTAAGCGCAGTTAATATGGTACCTACCATCGGTACCCGAAATTGATTGAAATTCTCATTATACAATAAATATTCATTGAGCAACGAAACGTTTATAAACTGTAAATTTATTGATCGGTTTTTTTCGGTTGATCTAAATACTTGAGCGTAATTACTATTATGGTTACCTTAACCTAAATGGTACCTATACGTATACGTGAATACGTACGTACACGAGTATTACGAAGTAGTACCTCATGCAGTTAACCAATAACGGTTCAGTCGTTTTTTTTTCCTTTTTGAATGTTGAAATATGAATATTGAAATGCTGGAACCAAAGAAGGAACCAACGAAGGAAGGAAGCGGGAATTGTAGACATGATTTGCAAATGATTTGAATTTTTATTAGATAATTAATTACTGCTAGACGAGTTGGCCCTGATTGAACTGTACGACAAATTAATGAATTGTTGTGGCAAAAAAATTGGGGTTAGAATATTCGCGAATTGCGGCTTTCTCGCTTCATATAATCACTTTGTGGTTTGATTTGGTTATGCTGGTTTGCTGCTGCTGCTGCTGCTGCTGCTACACGTTTAAAGTAGCCTATCAAAACTACTTAATATGCGTGAACATGGTAAATATCTGCGGTTGCTTTTAATTATAAATTTTTATCGTCAATGAAGAAAGCGAAGAACATCACATTATATTTATTTCAAATACGAGTAGTAGTAGTAGTACTAGTAGTAGAAGGTACTTTCTATACCTAATTAAACTCATTTAAATTGCCGCTGTAATGCAGAGATCAGAGAAAACAAAACAAAAAAAAAAAACGAAATAAAAGATGGACGAAGACGATAAAAAGATGTTAAGAAATCTTTTTCTTAAAAATTAATTATTTTGTTGTATTTTTCTTCGGCGAATTTTCTCGGAGATTTTTGTTAAGTTATGAAAGTTTTAATCGAAAATAAATTCACGTTACAAATAGTGCTTAATATCAGCTTTTTTCTATGATTATTATCTAAATATTATTATTAAATATCAACTGGATAAAATGCAACAACAACAAACTAATATTCTCAATTGCTTAAATTTTTACCGGTTTAATCCGTACATAAATTGATGTAAAAGGCAAAAACTGACCCTTTTTTCGTCATTCAAAATATTTTCTTAATAAATTATTTTTTACGGCCAAATTCACCATAGAATTTTTGCAAATTAATTTTGTTTTTTTTTTAACATTTTCAACAATTAAATAGACCTTTTCAACGATGAAATTCGATTAGGTTGCCTTCGATCTAATCACGAGATGCGGCCATTCTCTCAAAGATGGCACTGACGTCATTTTACTTTAATAGTCCTTCGAAAACCAATTCGATTAATTTCTAGAGGGTCTATTATAGCTACAATTATTTTGACAGGACTACACGATAAAACATTATTTAAAACTTGGTGCGGATCCAACGAAATTGGTGCTTGGCATACCAACATATGGTCGCAGCTATACACTGTTCAATCCGGAAGCCTATGAAATTGGATCGCCTGCCGATGGACCCGGTGATATGGGTGAAGCAACTAGAGAAAATGGCTACTTAGCTTATTATGAGGTACCACCCCAATCGTTTTTATCAATCATACATCAACAAAAATTTGATTTCATACAATTCACTCTAGATTTGCGACAATGTGAAAAACCAAGAATGGGAAGTGGATGAACCGAATACTGATGCAATGGGTCCAATTGCATTTAAAGGTAACCAATGGGTTGGATACGATGATGAAAATATTGTTCGTAAAAAATCAAAGTACGTCGCTGAAAATGGTTTGGGCGGCATAATGTTTTGGGCAATTGATAATGATGATTTCCGTGGCAATTGCCATGGACGACCGTATCCATTGATTGAAGCTGGCAAGGAAGCGCTGCTCAGTATCTATGGGTAACATTTTACATATAGATGTTCCAGTAGTGTAGCAATAGCTAATTTTCCATATATACGCAGATTGGCAGAAGAAGACAATTTAATTTCACCACCAGAAAAAACTAGACCGAAAAAAATACGACCCAAACTACGATCCAGACCAACTACAACATCTACCACAACGGAAGCAACCAATGAAATAGCTGCTAGTACTGAATCGAAACGAAGATTTAGGTTAGTACCTCCATTACAAAGGCAGAGCCCTTATTAGAAATTAATTCAATTTTTTTTTTTGAAGAATTAAAAGCAAAGCCGCCTCTAAACCGGAAGCATCTAGTTATAGTAGCCTCAAAGTAGTCACTCCTTCCTATACTACTCCAGCACCGCCTGCTACACCCGACATGGGAGGAGGTACTCTAATTCGAATCAATAAAAGTGACGGTCGATTTAATGTCAGTTTTTCTAATTCAGATTTTAAATGTGAAGACGAAGGTTTCTTCCCACATCCAAAGGATTGCAAAAAGTACTACTGGTGTTTAGGTGGAGCCGGAGAAACTGGCATTATTGCCCATCAGTTTACATGCCCAGCAGGTTTATACTTCAATAAAGCAGCCGATTCCTGTGACTACAGTCAAAATGTTTTATGCAAAAAGAAATTACAAAAGTTAACAACTACATCTACAGAGCAACCAGCCAGTACGACAACTAAATCAACTACGACCACCAATCAACCACCACCACCTCCAAAGCTTCAATTCAGATCGACAACTACCACAACCACTACAACGGAACCCAACGAATACGAAGATGAACCTGATGAAGACAGAGACATACCATCATCAGATACGGAAGAAGAAGATCCAAGAGTAATCAAAGAATTGATTGCTTTGATTAAGAAAGCCGGTGGCCTTGAAGAATTGGAGAAACAACTGGGCGGAAGCAAAGACTCCAAATCGACTACAGACGACTCAACCACTCAATCGGTTTTAAGTAAATCGTTGTACCAACGGGTTTTGAGTAAAACAACGAAAAACTTCCGCAATCGAAATAGTGGTGGAGTTCAAGGACTTTTGGACGTGGAGGAGCAGAACAAGGAAGAAAGAGCACGTCCGCGTTACAGCAGCATAACAAGAAAAAGGTTTGGGTGCACGTTTTCTGTGTTGTCAGGCAACGTTTACTTCAAGTACTGTCATTTTTTAGATCATCAACAGAGGCACCAACTGAAGAAAATCAGGACGATGAAGACAAGGATTTCGAAAAATCGAAATCGAAAACAAAAACGCCATTGGAATATGTCAATATTCGAAGACCGAAAAGTAGTACCTCAACAACTGAATCTAGTGATGACGAGTAAGTACCGGGCCAGTACTGACATCATTTTTTTTTTAATAATTTTATTGAAAATCTGTTTCAGCGGATTTAGCCGAAATCGAATCCTTGGTGAATTCGACGATCAAGATGAAGAAAGTACCGTTGTGCCAGAAGAGCATTCAAGAAAAACACTTGTACCACAATATGTAAACATTCAAAGACAACGATACTCGACTAGTACTGAAACGTCACCCACTTCGTCATCTTCAAAGTATATTTCAATTCGAAGAACCACGGTACCCACTGAAACTAACAATGGAGAACAAGATGTAGACCAAGTAACCAATATGTAAGTCCATTTGTTCTTATTTACGAAAATATACACTATGATGCTGTTTCAAATTTAGTCATAATCGTCGAGGTACCACCACAGAGTCTAACTTGGACACCATAGAACAAAAACCAACTAGCAGGTGAGTCATTTCGATAAAACACCTATAGTGAAAATTATTCATTTATATTTTCAGGTACCAAACCATTAGACGAAGTACCACCACAACTACAACATCACCAAATGAGAATGAAGAGGAAAATGACGAAATCAAAAGGTAGGACGAATGAATGCGGTAAACGTCATATTAACCTTAATTTTTCCATTTCCAGTAGAAGACCTGTTGCTGAAAGTACTGCTTCTACAGCGGAATCCCCTGCAATTGGATCGAAATATAAATTTATACGAAGAACAACATTGACGCCGTCCACCACTGTTGAAGTTAGCACCGATGATAGTGAATTGAAAAATCAGTTAATTGAAACTACAACTTCGACAGTTTTAGAAG
Source organism: Platypus cylindrus (assembly GCA_949748235.1). NCBI lineage: Eukaryota > Metazoa > Arthropoda > Insecta > Coleoptera > Curculionidae > Platypus > Platypus cylindrus. The sequence goes on from OX456494.1 coordinate 11,619,933, forward strand.
TACCAGTGCCGTAAGTTAAAAGGAAATTTAATTGAGCTCGAACATGAGTAACGGACTTTTGTTTTACAGAGATGGAAATGGGGATGATGCTGATTCCATTAAATCATCAACTATCCAAAGGTACGATTAGAGTGAGAAGTTTTAGGAACTTTAATAAGCCCGAACCTTTCTAGGAATCACACAAAAGAAATTAATGACGATAGAGTCAAGCAAGAAGATCCAGCAGCAGCAGCAGCAGCAGCAACAACAATAAGCAATCAATCAAATTTGGACAAGGAAACGACTACATCGCCCTCCGTTTCTTCCACCACTGACTCTGCTCTTCCGCCAACAACATTCCCATCAGCTTTAACTAGTCAAGTAACTACAATCAAAAAACGACGTCCAATTGTATTGTTTCATCCTCGACCATTGTCGACTAAATCATCGTCAAATGTGACAGTAACACCAAAGGTGAGTGAGACAACAAAAAATAACAAATTTCGGTTAAGGGGAATTTCGGCTGCTTCCACCACCACCACCTCCACTACTACTGAAAGCACGAATAATACTATTGATTCCCCAACAACACATAGAACACGTGGAAGGTTTTCATATAATAGCAGTACCAAAAATCTAAATGAGGATACTGAACAGGAGAAGAAAATTGAACGAATCGAAAATAAGCCAATTAGATCAAGGAAACGATTAGTTGTTTCAGCAGCAGCAGCTACAACAGAAAATTCTATTGACACCAATTTGGAAAATGATCGAAAGTACCGACCGGCCGAATTGGCCGATTTGTCATCTTTAACATCGGCCGATTTGAAAATTAATGAAATTAATTTCGCAAAGCGACGTAGGCGACCAACGACAACAACAGCAACAACATCGACAAACAGTACTACTACGTCCAGTAGTAGCACAATTCCTGCTGAGACTACATTTCAAAAAAAGAAAGGATTGGTACGTGTCCCACTAACTCGAATAGCACTAACTGGTGGCGAAAATAGAAGAGTCGGTACAAAAACAACGCTAGAAGATCAAGTAAATGCCGGAGCGACTAGTAGAAATGTTTTACGAAGATTTCGATCATCAACTACTAGGACAACAGCTGTCACTTCCACTACGCCAAATTCAATCGAAAAAGAACCATCTGAAGATGGTTCACAGCACAAAGTTGCAGACGAATTGTCTTCTACTACGGCCCAAACAGAAACTACAACTCGTGTCCTACCACGGACTAGAAAAATCATTCGTAGATTTAGACCGACATTTTCTACATCAACTGTAGCATCCACAACAAGAAAAAGAATTCTAGACTTAAAAGCAGAAACTACAAAATCACCCATCCAAAATCAATCGTTATCAACTGATGACCCTTTAATAGCATTATTCCGAACAACATCAAGGTTCGATTTAGTTCGGAATAGTAGTACTGAGAAACCACTGAAGGTAGAAGAAGATGAAGATGAAGATGATCAGGTAAATGAACATAGCGACGTACTAAATGGGGAGGAGGGAGAAAATATTAAACTGTCTGAATCGAATATAAGAGAAAGCAGCCATATAAATACATTTGAAATTGATGAGAAGTATAATAAGCAGTTTTCTAAAGTGAAGGCCCCCTTCGGTAGCACTACTAGTACTGAAGCTACAACAACTACATCGACTGAACCCACACCACTTGTTCCAAATCGAATATTAAGAACAAGAAAAATTATACGAAGACCTACCACTACTAGTAGTAGCACAACAGTACCATCTAGTACCACTGTACCGGCACATAGACGACGAAAAGTTATTCGTCCATTGAATCAGAATCAATCAATAAGTGAAAGTAGTACTCAAAAAAGGTACCCATTTAGTAGAAGTACGACAAGTACTACAGCTAGTCCTGTTGAGAGTGACACATTGAACGTTGCGCAAGAGGAAACAGACGTTGAGGAAAAAGAAGTGGTACCATATCGAAAGCTATTCAGGCCTAATTTCGGCCAATCAACAACCACGACAAGTACCGAGGCAACTAAATTGTTTTACACGCCACGATACAATTTATATAGTAGATCGACAACAGAAAGAAATGAAGTAAAGTACAACCATCACAATGATGATGATGATGATGACGACGATGCTGATGTGGATGATGACGACGAAGATAGAAGACAAGAATACGAAGAGGAAGATGACGATCAACATAATCATGATGATGTTGATGATGATGATGAAAGTAAAGATGAAGATGAAGAGGATGACGACGACAGACCGAAATATACGATTTTTAGTACGTCGTCAGTGAGCCGAACCCATAAATTCGAATCGAATACGAATTTCAATGATGAGGATCAGGAAGACCCCGACGATGGTTTGAAAGCGAATAAAACTGTTACATCGTACGTACTGAAAACTGCATCGAATAGCTTAAATGAATCGGAAACATTGATTAATAAAGATAAGGATGGCAAAAATGATGAAATGGCAAATGCAGATCAAGTAGCCATGAATGGAAATGATACAATAATAATCGAGTCAACGACTCAACCAAAAGAATCAAGGCCAATCTTTAGCCGTCATAAAGTGAGTATGAGCAAAGAGGAACAAGAAGCTAAAACACAGCAGGATTTATTACAAAATCTTCCGAAATCGAAATTACCAACAACTGAAAAACAAACGGATGACGATGATTTAGATGATGAATTATCATCAACTCCACTAATAGAATCCAGTACGATTTTGGAAGACAAAGATACCACTGTTATGGACTTGACGAGCACTACTTTGACAGTACCGATAAACACAGAAATGGATCATGTGACGTCAACCGAAGAAAACACTGAATTAACAACAGACGATGAAAATACAACTAGTAGCAGTACTACAAGCAGCTGGACAACTCTTAGTACTGCTCCGATTACAACAACGACAAATGAAAGTACTGCAGCTTCAAATGTGACTGAAACGACAACAGAATATAAGCGAAAAAGTACTTTGCGATCGATTCGAAACAGAGTACCGTACTCTCGACGACCTACTCGACCACCTCTATCATCTACCGCCACTACAGTACCCCTGGCAACAACGAGATCGATTGGAAGGCAGAATGCCTTTAGTAGAAGCCGATTTACATCTCGACCGAGTTCTAGTACTATTAGGGCACCGATTGTCAGTACTACCGAGATTGAGGTGGCTGATGTAGAAGAAACTAAAACAACACCGGCAGTACCAGTAAGTAACACAATTGAAAATAAAAAGTTCAAAAGCAAACCCAGATTCAGCAACACACCGACGCTAAATGATGCCCAGGAAGTGGGCGGAGCACAAGCGGATAGCGAAACGCTGAAAAAACGCAATAAGAGTCTATACTCGAAGCGGAAACAAAATTTGCCGGTGGTACCATCGTTGATTTCTAGCAGTACCATTCCATCATCAAGTAGTACTACTCCGGAATTCATTGCTTCCATTTTGGAAACAACAACAACCTTGGAATTATCTGGACCTCTTCTAGAATCTTCTACAACAACAATTCCAGACGTACCATCCACTATTTCTACAAGTACCATTGCAACTGCCGACGATAAATCGATAGTACCCGATTCAACGGAATCAACTCTAACAACTCTTCATCATGTATTTGCTGAAGTTACTAATGAATTGAACACAACAACCGAATCATCCAGCAGCTTGAATCGTACTAGCGATCACGAATTATCAGAAGGAAAACAGGAACGATTAATCGAAGTGAATCGAATAGTGGAAGTGAACACGAAAGAAGCGAAAGTGAAAAATCACGCTGTCAAAGAGACGGAAACGCGAATTAAAGTGAATCCAACTGTGGATAAAATCGGTGAAATATCCAGAATTACATCAATTAAAGTGGTTAATGGAAATAATAATGAAACAATTGAAGAAAATCGAGATTTGAATGAGGTACCAATTAATGCCGGAGGAGTGGCAGCGATAGTCGAAGAAGTACCATCGGCCGAATTAGCGCGTCGATTCAATTTGAAGAATGTCGAATTAAATGTTCAATTGGATCATAATAATAATGATCATGGTGATGGTGATGGGGATGGGGATCAAAGGAAAGATAGAAAATATGAAATTTACGATGGCAGCAGTAAAGTGGCGAATAATAAAGTGATAACAAATGTCGGTGGTAAACCGGAAATAATCGATGGCATTTCCCATATTAATGTTGTTACACCGAAATCGATACGTCTAAACAATAATGTCGAGTCATCGACAATTTCGTTGGAGGGATTATTTCAAAAAAACACGAATAATAATTTAAATCCCAGTTTCACGTTGTTGGATGAAACATTGGAAACTGGCCGATCGGAATTCGTTAATGTTCGTTTACTTGAGCAAGATGACAATTGGCACAATAATAATGATAATAATAAAGCGCAAACGTCATTCGTTCCCGTACGCGTTTTACCGCAAGATTTTCTTCAAATGGAAATGAAAGCGCGCGTCGAAGAAATTCCACCGCCGCCGTCGCAATCGCGAACATTTAAAATTGCACCAATTCAAGTGGAAATGTTTCGAAGACATTCGAAAAACTAATTACTAATTAATTAATTAGTAGGATGGAAGCGAACAGTAACTATAATTTATTTATGTATTTAATAATGGATTGATTTTGTTGTTGTCACTGGTCAGATTAATGGACTGTATTCTTTTATCTATGGTGAGGACAATGTTGTTGTCACAAATTAGGGATGTGCAAGTTGGAAATTTGATTATCGATAATGGAAACGAAAAATTTCCAAGGTTTTCTGTTTTAATTAAAATATTGTTGTGGATTGGCGGTGTGGACGTTATAGGTTAGGATACGAATTAAATTAAAATGTATATAAATAAATATGTATGTGTAAATAATTAATACGTAATTTAATTAATTAATATAGTATTAATAATTTTGTCTCTAATTAGCACCATATTATGAATGTATAGCAAAAAAGTATTTAATTAATAGCACCTTTTAATCATTTTATTTTCTTCTTCTTTTTTATTCGTTTCTAGAAAATGATTCTATTCTTTTTTTTTTTTGCGTTTTTGTGTGTGCCATAATGGAAAATATGGAGATTTTTTCAAAATGGTGTATTTTATTGTTATTTGTTGTTTTATATGTAGGTAGATAGGTGGCCAGTAGGGCAGAGGGATTTTCATTTCTTCTTTATTTTGATTAATTATCTACTTATCTATCTATAAAATGTACTCTTTTTTTTTTTGACTTTGTGTGTGTGTTTTAAAAATATAAAAATTTGTGATATTTTATTTTTGTATTTTATTTCTTTATCTTCCCATCTCTATTGCACACCGTGAAAAAATCGGGTATGACCTAACTTAACCTCAAAATTACAAATCAACAACACATGTCACATTGGAAATTCCAAGAAAAAAATTCCAAGAAAAAGCGAAAGTTTTTCTTATTAAAAGCATTTCGCAATGGTGTGAAGATGACAAATGTCAAAAAAAGGAAATTAAAAGTGAAAATCAATTTATTTCTGTGTACAAAAAGAATCTTATGGAATGGTAAGTTCGAATCCAACAGTAACAGAGGATTTATTAAAATCTATTAGAATATCCATCGTATATATTTTTTTCTTGTGTCATTTATATTCCGAGTTACTGGAAGTTTTTTTTTTTATGTAATTAATTTACTTTTATATAAACACTTTTACTTGAAAATTATTTAAAGAATTGTTTAACACCGCGCGGTATTTCAAATCTCAGTGCACCGGCCGTCACAGCATCCTTGATTAATTATTACGACTGTATGTCATATATATGGCAGGCACTCAATTTTATTGAATTAATAACAAATGAAAATCGTAAAAAAGAAGTATATACGAGGACAGAAAGGAAAATAAAAATACATAAACGTAATTTATTATGTAATTTTCAATCAGTCAGTTATTATTATTATTATGATTGCAGAAATTTGAAAGCATATTAAATTTTATGCTGCATTTTTTATTTTATTAAAATAAAATTGTTGCGGTTTAAACTGGAACATTTCAATTATTTATTTATTAATTTTTTTTTTATTGTTCGCATAAATAAATTGTTTATCAATTAAATCGATATTAATCGAGTGTTTTTTATTGCTTGACATTTTTGCATGGCACAGTTACTAATAATAATCAAAATGGCTGCTCGTACTCGCTAAAATAAAACACAAAAAACTGAAACCGATTTTATTTTCAAAGAAAAAGCTTTCGTTTTTCACTTTAATAATAATAATAATAATAATAATAAATTAAACCTAATTAACAAAGATCACACATATTCAATTTCTCCATTCCGCTCTTCTTCTTGCGTATATATTTGTCATTGCTAAATTCTTCTCTCTCTCTCTTTCTCTCGTCATCTTCATTCGCATCGTATTCTTCTTTTCACATTTTATGTAACATTTTCAGATGAATCAATCGCACCAGTAGAAAATTAACAAACCAAAATCCATTTCCTGCATGCTCCATATTACAGCATTTTGAATCTAATTTGCATAACAATGTGTTTTTTATACATATACAGGGTGTGTCAAATTTACGGTGCACCCAAAAAAAAAGTAAAATGCACGCTGTATAAAATGCTTTGTAAAATATTTCATTAATTACTAATTAAATTATCATACCTATACTCTCGCAGTTTCATACTACATCTACTACCCGGGTACCCATCAATCGACTAAATAACAATTATCGAAGAAAACCATCAGCAACAACATTTTCATCTATTGCTTTATCAAATTCATCTAGCAGCTTAACTAATCGGACGGTACCATCAGCAGCTTTAAATCGCGAAGGAACCACTACTACACCGACAACTACCAATACTATTGTTATTGTTAAGAAGAAACCACCATTCCGTAGAAGAACCACATCCGCACCAATATTAAGAACAACCAGTACTACGCGCTATAGTAGTAGTACCAGTAGCAGCAACAATAACCGACTGCCATTAATAGAAAGCCAAGGTGAGTGCGGTGAGCGAATAGAATAAAATAAAATTGGGTGGGAAATATTTGTGATGAGTACCCGTGGGTGCAAAATGAATTTAATTAGTAAAAAATTCAATTTTCAATGTATGTTTTTTTTTTCAGTATCGACCACTTTGCTGCCACCGAAAATAACCAATCGATTTAAATTTATATCGAGAAGGCCGTACACGAGATTAACCACACCACCAACAGCGCCATCTTCTATCTCCACCACATCGGCTGCGCCACCTATAATCGATTTAGTCGAAATCGTTCATCAGACAACGTCGATCAAGTGTGTACCGAGCTTAATTCGACTGTAGCGAAAATAAATTGTTTTGTTTTGTTTTTTTTTTTTGTAGAAATATCGATGATATTCCAAAATTACCAAAACCACCATCCAGAAAACTGCCTCAAATATTGAAAATCCATGATGATGAAGTGTTGACACCGAATCGGCCATTACATAATGACGCTTCAACGCCATCTTCTTTTTCTAGCATTGTTACCCCGCCCCCCGTATATACATCATCCCCCTCCGCACAGCAACAGCAGAAATTAAAAACAATTGCTGTAACATTTCCGTACACATTTACTGGTGGTAGTACGCCATTTCTTGGCGTAGATTATGAGAAAAAAAACACGGATTTCAATGTATTTACAGCACAAGATTTTGTAAATAAATGTACGTTTCCATTTTGATGATTTAAAATTAAACCATGCCAAACCAAACAAAATCACCCTGTGTTTTTATAATTTTCTAGTTACCAGTACAAGTCGTAAAATCGTTCATATTTCTACCACTGTGGCGCCATTAACGCAACGCCAGCAACAACATCAACGTATTCAAATGTTGGAAAAACTAATAATACCAACTGAAAGTCAAACTGTCACTCGACATCCACAATACCAACAGCATCATCGGCCATTGAAAACAACTGATGATATTAAAATCAGTTTTATTGGTACGAATTTTTTATATTCTATTAATTTAATTTAATACTTCGATGTGTATATTCGGCGGGGAGTTTTTTGTATATTCGGCGGTGAATCTGTTTGTACATTTAATAGGGTTACAAAAAATTAAAATTATAACGGTATTATTATTAATGATGCAATAATACCATAAAAATATTAATAATATATATAAATAATACCAAACCAAATCAAATTCTACGATTCGATAAAAACTCACCGAACTCCCCGCCAAATATACACTTTCTTAATATATATACTTTTAGATTAAATTAAATAAAAAATTTTTTGATAGATGAAATTCCTGAACACAGTAAAGTACTACTGCATAGCAATGGTGACATTGAATGTTTGGATCAAGGCAATTTCCCGCATCCGATATCGTGTAGGAAATTCATTTCCTGCGCCCGAATGCAGGAACATGGTAAATTGATTGGCTGGGAATATACGTGTCCGACAAATCTAAGTTTCGATCCAATCGGTGGCATGTGTAATTGGTCAGCTGATCTAGGATGTATAAACCGTGCTGATGTCTATGTATCATAGATTATTTTAGTTTAGAGCGTAATGGCGATGTGAAGAGTGCCAAAAATTTGACTCCAGTCACCAAATATTTAAGGCCAGAATATGCCTATAGCAAGGCCAAATATGATATAATAAATACAATTATAATTTATATTTATTGAAAATGTATATATTTTTATAAAAGACAGTGTATATTTAGGAAATAAAACAGTATAAATAAAATACCTTAATTGTTTTATGGGTTGCATACATAGAATAAATTACAGTTATCTGCTGCCGCCAGAGATGCCACTAGCTCATCACTAGTTGCCATGGCAACTTTCACGTCTTTCAAAATACAAACTGTTTTTTTTTTTTTTGTTTTATCAAACCTCACCGAAAAATGGACGACGATGAGAAAGAAGAAGAAATTCCAGGTAAAATTTTCCAATCGCACCTAATACCTGATCACGTTGTAGAAACACAATAAAAATCTTTCAGTTCCAATAAATAACGATTTAGAACGTCGAATTGCCGATGCCTTTGAAATATTTGATCATGCCGGCAACAAAACGATTGACACACGTGAAGTTGGTACAATTGTACGTGGCCTAGGTTGTTGTCCAACTGAAGCGGAAATACAAGAGATTATTGTTGCATTGGAAAATCCCGAGACACCGGGTAGTATTCATTTATCGAATTTTCTACCGTATATTGCTCAAGCTATCACGGAACACAAGTACTAGAATGGATAAATAATAATAATAATACGAATTGACATTTTTGTCGTTCAGATATGAACCGGCCAGTCCGGAAGAACTTCTCGAGGCATTCCATACATTAGATCCGAATAAATATGGGTTTTTAACGAAAGAATATTTCTCTACAATAATAACACAAGATGGTGAACCATTTAATCAGGAGGAACTTGATGAATTGTTGGAAATTGCTGTTGATGCGCCTAGTCAAACTATTCAGTATGAATATTATATAAATCAATTGATGGTAAGTGATGAGATTTTTGTGTAATAGATCGATGAGAAGAATAAATAGATAACAAGTACCAGCATAGGAGGTTTACATATTCTATGAAAAAAAATCTGTGACGTCCGCATACGTATTCACAGAATAATAATTTGTTCTGTGATTTTATGAAACTTCTCTGCATGCTTATTCCATGTATAATTCCTTATATCCTATAGTACGAACCTAAAGGTGAAGATAACATTTATTGTCTAGCTGATAGAGTAGATGCAGAAAAAGCACCACCGCCACCACCACCAAAACGAATGTCCTCATATCTAAAAGCAATGGAAACACTGAATGCTTTATAATCGAAATTAAAATCAATTTCGTTTATTTAGATTGTTAAAATATGAATATAATAATAATAATATAATTGTGTATTGTCATTGAACAAATCGATTACAACTTGGCAAATACAACATTTGGATCTTTTGTAATCTGTGCAGTTCCAGCGTTGATTAAATCCTCACTTTGTAACATAAGTTGATTAAGCAAAGCCTGAAATTCGTTTATTAATATATTTTTTTTTTTTTTGATTTTACAGATTGACGAATCGCATTAATCACACACATACAATATGTTCTAATCCTTCATCGATCGTATGATCTCTTGAATACAATAAACTGGCTTTAGTTGTTTGTACCGCTACAGGACTATTTTTCGATATGATTTCGCCAATTTTTATGGCATCATTTATCATTCTAGAAATGAATCGATAATTCGTCAAAAGCTTTGTTTACAAATACAATTGAAATGTTTGAATTTGTTTCGTTTTATAATATATAGTATACAAACTGGTTTTTATCTTCATAAATTTTCGAAACTAGTCCACAGTTTAGAGCTTCCGCGGCCAACATTTTACGGCCCGTATAGCATAATTCCTTTATTAAACTATCTGAACCAATGATTTTTGGTAATCGTTGTAATTGTCCAACATCAGCAGCTAAACCCAATAGTACCTGGTTGATGCAATATATTTTACGATTCGTTAAAATTTATTTTACATCAATCTGATTACTAATACACTGACTTCTTTTATTTGAAAAAAAGCATTTTTCGTACATAATCGAATATCGGCAGATGTAGCTAGCGCAATACCAGCACCAATACATCCACCCTGTATAGCTGCTATTACAGGTTTTTTACATTGTTCCAATGATGACATACTCTGTTGGTACAGAGCAAGGAAATGACGAAAGATTTTCGCTTTCCGAGCCGGATCATCAACAGCAGCTGTTAATTTACCAATACTCATTAAGTTATTTAAATCAATTCCTAAAAAAAGAAATTGGGTTATTTCAATACAACCAGAACTAAAAAACGTTCAAATCAACAGGTTTCCTAATAAATCTTATCACCCTTATAGATGAAATTACGGGTTGTTTACTATGTAAACTAGACAGAATTTATTTCAACACAGAATAATTACCACCACAGAATATTTTATCACCAGCTCCACTAAAAACAACAACACGACAATTCTCATTGGAACTGAGGGCATCGAAACATTTTTTTATTTCTCTATAAAAAGCAAAATTATTATCATAACTCGTAAACTAAACTATTTTAATGAATATATATGGTTTTTATGGCACCTACTCAAATAGCAATTGATTAAGCGAATTTGCTTTATTCGCTCTATTGATTTCGACATGGTAAACAAATTCTTTTGGTGTGTCCACTGTTAAATGTTCGAATTTGGGAATATCTGCTGTTGGCATACTAGCAAGTGTTTGATACCGAATACCGCCCAGTACTAAATAGGAACATATCGATCACAGGCAATGTTATTTATCTGTGATGATATCGATCGTCTAGTCGATAGATAGGAAAAAACGTAATGATAAACTTACATGAATTTGTTGATGTTGCTTTAATCGTATTTATTAAAATCTGTTTAGAAAGTGTGTTTAAGAACATTATTAAACAAATCCGGACAATAGATCGTTCACCCGTTTTTTTTTTTTTTTTCTTTATATTAAAAGTGAACTTTGTACAAGAGAATAACGTAGTCGAAAACAAGGTTTGAAAGTGATAAAAATAGATAGGAGTCGTAAATATTATTTAATTATACATAATACTGTTTGAAAAGTGCTAAATAAAAACACTTTAAATACGGTTAAAATGGGATTTATTTCATTTTAATTTACATTTCAATTTTCAATTGTATTGTAAACAAAGCTGACGAATTCAGGGCGCCATCTATTTTTTAGAAAATGGAGAAACACGGAATAACAATAAAAAGAAAACAGAAAACTACTTTTATTAACTTTTTTCAATTTTATTTTATAAAAATAAATTTCGTTAAAAACTTGAAAAATTAGATCGAAATTTTTTAATATTAAAGTAATAACTAGTAACAGGGTAAATTACTTAAAGGTTTTTTTTTTGCAATCACTTACCCACGTGTGGAGCTTGTACCACCTGGAAAGATAGCAAAAAAAAATAATTAATACATTGTTATTTGAGGCCTTTTTAAAGATCTTTTTAAAATATAGATATTTCTAAGATGCCAAAAATATTCGATTAATAAAAACATGCTGTACCTTTTTATGTTTATATGGACGCCCCATCCTCCATTATTAATCCAGACAGCCATGCATAATAATCCAAAAGAGACACTCTGCACTAATCACTAATTAATTAATTACGAACGATTAAATCTCACTGTAATCACGGTACTAGGAGAATTTAAATTTAATTTAATATTTTTTAATTTATTGATTGATAATTATTATTAATTATTAAATATTTTATGACATCGCGGCACTTTCATGACACGCACTAACATAAATTTTTAAAAAAGAATTTATTTAAAATTATTCACGCACTTATCCAATCGAAAACGAAAAACGGATTAATATTTAATAATATTTTTTCAAAATTATAAAAAAAAACACAAAATTAATCACTCCGACTTTTCCACCGCACTCTCGATGTGAACCGATCAAAAGTAAAAGAGAAACTGATTTGTTTGTGTGTGTGTGTGGGGTAGAAGCAGATAGAGCAACATGTAAATAAGATCATAGTAGGCTGATAAAGGAAATCTCTTGTCCACATGTTTATTATTCACATTATCTAGTGGTGAATAAGTTAAGGGGGTTGAGGTGGAAGGGGAAATCTGTTCCTCGAACTCAATTCAGAGAAATTTAAACGATAAAGAAAAATTGACGATTTTTTTTTGTATATGTGCCCTATTGAATGGGGTGTGTTTTGAATGAATTGAGTAAATTGTGGGTTTTTACACAAACGTAACTGTTAATACGCAAAATATTTTTTAATTAAATTAGGGTGCGCTAATTGCGTTATCGCAATTTACTCAATTCATTCAATAAGGCACATATACAAAAAAATGTAAAATATGGTTTAATGGTTTTATATGGTTTTTTCGTTTATCATATATTATGATAAACGAAAAATGATTTAATTTAAATCTTAAATCTTAATTTTAATTTTGAAATTTAACATTTAAAATTAAAGAGTGAATGTGTGCTCACCAATCTCAAAATTAAAATTGCGCTGGCGCCATCTTCATTTTTAACGAAGAAATACCAGAGCTGCAGACGGTGTTGCCGTTTTAATTTTAATTTAAATCTGAAATCTCTAAATTTTTACCTTCTGACAAACAAATCATAATATTATTACATTTTCGATTTGTGGACATCTTCTGTTTAAAAATTTGATACAGACAGATATGAAACTAAAAGTTTCATCATGTTCATTAATTTTGTCTCATTTATTGAAAAAAAATTTTCATAGTATTGGTGCCAAAGCACACAATCTGGCAACATTGCTAAAGAGACTGTCTAATTTAAATATGGTGGGTTGCTGATAAGAGAGTCAGTGTCGCGTTGCCCTCAGAAGCGAACGTTTAGAGTGGAGAAAGAATTTAAGCGGGTTTTATTGTTTTTCTTTAATAATTTATTTTTCGTAGCCGGGGTTGTTTAAGTGCGCGAATAATTTTAAATAAATTCGGTTTTAACAATTTGTGGTCGTTCGTGTAATACGACAGCGATTTAATAATTTATTACGAATAATTATAAATTAAAATTTAAATATTTTCGTGAAGTTGAAATTAAATTTATCTAGTGCCATAATTAATTGGGCATAAACATTTGTGGTTGCTGATTAGTGATAAGTGTTTTTTTTGTGAATTATTACGCATAGCTCTTTGGATTAATGGATTAATGGAGGATGGGGCATCCATATAAAAAATAACAAGGTACAGTTTATTTTTATTAATAGAAACTCTTTTTTTTGTCACCTTAGAAATACCTATAGTTAAAAATTATCTTATAGCAGACATCAAATAACAATTTATTAATTTTATTTTTTTTCGTTATTTCCAGGTGGTAAAGTCCCACTGTTGGGGTAAGTGATTTGAAACAAATCTTTTTGAGGAGAGTCCAATTAAAAATTTATAGGTAATACGTAAAATTTTGATGATATCAAGTTAATATCAGAGAATTTAATATTATGTGCAAAAATATAAATTATTTGCACGTTAAGCTCGTTTCTGAGCACTTTTGTTTAGCTTAGCTTCTGGATAATAAATAGATAGAATTGCTCTATCCCCTACTACTTGTACAGGTACAGGTTACTACAAATCAGTGTATTTCGCGACTTCCGGGCGTTAACATGTAAAGCGGAACGGAGTTAGAATTTTTTTTTTTTTAAATCATGATAAATTCCGCCGAATAATAATCCGGTTTTCGTTCCCGATTGTACAAGTGCGCGAATAATTTTAAAGTAATAATTCTTTCGTTGTTGTGCGGGTAATCGCGATTTTAGCTCGATTCGATAAAAGTGTCGCGATGGTTCTCTGGATTAATGGAGGATGGGGCATCCATATAAATATAATAAGGTACAGTTTATTTTTATTAATCGAATATTTTTTTCACCTCATCAGAAGCATCATCTACGTTAAAAATATTTTAAAATACGACCTCAATAAACATTGTTATTAATTTTTTTTTTGTTTTATTTTAGGGTGGTAAAGTCCCACTGTTGGGGTAAGTGAGTTTAAAGAAATCTTTTAAGAACACTCGAGGTAAACAGATACGTAATACGTATAGGTATTTCGTAAGGAATTTTAACGGTTGAAAATATCAGTCATTCCACTGAAATTTCAAATCAACAAGAATTTAATCTGATTGCTATTAGAGGGCAGCAACGAAAAAAAGCTGTTGTTTTTTTTTTTGGTCTTTTTCGTAGTATGCTTTGGAATTAGTTTCAAAATAATTTTACTCAGTTGCAACTTGCAAATTGTAAGTTGTAACATAGATAGATATACGCATTATACGCAGAATATATTTTATTTTTCTATCAAATAGTTATAGCATAAAAATAGGTATATTTCTTTATCTTCATTAACCGGGTTACATTTGTGATTTGTGTAAAAACAAGTAGTGTTTTTTTCTTCGCGCAACAAAAGTGCCCCAAGAATTTTAATTTAACAAGCTATAAAGTTTAAAATAAATTTAAATAGTATAAAGTAAAATACAATAAACATGTCGTGGTGGTGCGTGTAATCGCGATTATAATTCGATTCGATAACAGTGTCGCGAGTCGCGATGTCTTTAGTCTGGATTAATGGAGGATGGGGCATCCATATAAAAAATAATAAGGTACAGTTTATTTTTATTAATCGAATATTTTCTGTCATCCTATTAGAAATATTTCTACTTTAAACTAAATCTTATAAAACACCTCAAATAACAATTTATTAATTTGTTTTTCTGTATTTCCAGGTGGTAGAATCCCACAAGTGGGTAAGTGGATTGTAAACAAAACTTTTTTGAGGTAACATACACGTCATTATACTAGCCTACTCTGATTAAAAAGTTTATTACGTAAAATCTCTCTAGTTTGATGGAAAAAAATCATTTTTTTTTATTTTGTTTCTTCTTAAAATCAGATTTATTTAGATAATATTTATTAAGGTACCTATTTTTTCTTCTTTATTCTAATTCTAATGAATATATTCCTATATATATACATTCTACGCAGAATAAAACAATTTACACATTCAATTATTTAAGCTAAAATATATTTAATTTTCCTAATAAATATTTGCATAAAAATATCCAACGGTTACATTGTGTGTAAAAACACACAATTTCCTCAATTCATTCAAAATCAAAACACAATAAAATAAAAACAGTCCATTCTTTTTTATCGTTCAGATTTCTCCGAATTGACTTCGAGGAACAGATTTCCCTTTCCACCTCAACCTCCTTAACGTATTTACCCTTGGATACAGCATTTCCTTTATCGCCTACTAAGATCTTATTTACATGTAGCTCTATCTGCTTCTACCTCACACAAACACAAACACAAACAAATCAGTTTCGCTTTTGCTTTTGACCGGTTCACATCGAGAGTGCGGTGGAAAAATCGGAGTGATTAATTTTGTGTTTTTTTTCAATAATTTTGAAAAAATACTTTTAAATATTAATTCGTTTTTCGTTCCCGGGATTGTATACGAGTGGTCGTGAATAATTTTAAATAAATTCGTTTTAAAAAATTTGTGTTAGTGTGTGTCATGAAAGTTAAGCGATTTAATAATAATTATCAATTAATAAATTAAAAAATATAAAATTAAATTTAAATTCCCCGAGTACCGTGATTATATTGAGATTTAATCATTCGTAATTAATTAGTGATTAGTGCAGAGTGTCTCTTTTGGATTACTATGCATGGCTGTCTGGATTAATAATGGAGGATGGGGTATCCGTATATAAATATTAAAAGGTACAGCATATTTTTATTAATCGAATATTTTTTTCCACGTAAAAAATACCTACTTTAAAAATATCTTAAAAAAGATCTCAAATAACAATTTCATAAATTGTTCCTAAGGTAGTGCAAGTCAGTGATTTTAATCAAATCTTTTAAGAACAGTCTAGTTCAAAATCTGCCTACGTACGTAATACAAATTTCGTAATAAATTTTAACAATTAGAAACGTTAAGTTTCTAATGAAATTGTAAAATCAATTGATTTAAAAATATCAATTGTTCTATTAGCAGCTAGAATTTTGTACAATTGAATATACGAAAACAGCTTTCTGTAAATTATCTGTAAATTTACATATTTGAATTTAACGAATTATACCGAAGGCTCTACGAATTGTTTCCGATCAAGATGGCCATATTCTAGGAAAGGCAAATAATATATTATATTTTTTCTTTATTTTCTTAATATTTATTCAATAACAATCTAAAATCATAGTTAATATTATAATTACAAAACATAAAATACATCATTATTTTCCTCATCTAAAAACAACAAACGAAAAATATCGTTATAAAAATCCGGATAATATTCGCATGCCCTTTGACAGTCGGGCATAAAATTAATTTCTAAAATTTTCGGTGTTATTTCGGTTCGATTCGAATTCCATTCGAGCATTAAATCGGCAGCATAAACAGCTCTTGATTGTGGACTATGCGGTATAGACGATAGGCAACCATTATTACCAGTGCTGCCATCTTGTGTTATTGTTGTGGCACACATCATTATATTTTTAATCATTTCTAATATTCTTTCTTCAACATTTTCCCATGGATAATGATCGTATTGTTGTTTCCATTCCATTTCGAATTCATTGCATTTTAAATGTTTCAAAACACAATTTTCTTTATAGTTCATTACAGTGAAATGTTTCTCATAATCATCGAAATCATTTAATGAAAATGGTTTATTGGCAAAACGTAAAAAGAATTGTTTATAAACATATACTTTTAATGGTTGAACACTTTTTAATAAAATTACATAACGTAAATCGAATTTCACTTTACCGTCGCATTCGTTGCGATAAAATAATACGGGATTTGTTATGTATTTTTGTGCAATTTTCGGACCCGTATGCGGTAAACGAAGAATGTAATTTAAATTATTCGTTATATGTATATTCATACTTCTAGCTAAATTATACGGTTTAATTATCCAATAGTTATCTGTACCTGCATTTTGTTGTTCACGGAAAAATTTAATAAAATGCGCAATTTCATGTTTTAAATTATAAGTTTTCGGCAGCCAATTGAACGGTTTTTCTACCATTTTTCGACATGTTAACGATAGTAAATCTTTAACTGTAATAATATGTTCATAGGGAAACTGATTGATATATTTTCCAGCGGCTAATTGCTCATAATCGCAAAAATGCTTAGTTAAAATTAAAATATCCGCCTCATCTCGATTATTTGTTAATTTAAATCGTGAATCAGTTAAATATTTCGAAATTAAATCATATTCCGTATAATAAAACAAGAATTCACTGTTTCTTTGATTCTTCTCATCTAATCGATTTAAATTTGGCATTGTTTCCCGTGTGTATCCGGATAAATAATAATCGTCCGAAACTGGCGGTGGATGATCACTATCGATATCATCAAATGTATTTGGTATCCATGGCAACAGCAATGCGTTACGTTGTACAGGATCCGTAATTCCTTCAGCAAAATCTCTACGAATTATATCGTCTTTTTCAATGTCCTCTAATAAAATTAATAACGAAAACATGATTTGATTCGAATAGACAAAAGGAACTAGACGACAATTTGGTGGTGTATCACCACCACCACCGCCATGTATCAAAGCACATCCAATTTCATCTGGTACGTACCAAATTTGTTTCTCATCATTATCATCGACATTACGAAGCATATACGAATGATTTACTAGCCACATTTTATTAAATATTTCCTCAATTAATTCCGATTGCTCGCTAATATTAGATATACCTAAAATATTTGCCATACGACATCGTAATTGATCATTTTCTAAATGTTTACGTGCATGTTGAATCTCATAGGTCCACGCATGATCGATTAAGTAAATATGATGTGGATCGTTTTTATTTAGATCCTTTATAGATTGTAATATCCATACTGGTTCATGAGGCTCACGTTCTACATCGTATTCGACACGCAATAATTGAAACGATTCACCAATATCGAATGTTTCATTCGACAATTTTTCGTACAATGTCCGCCAATAGAGTTCTGGTATTTGGGCAGCAAATAGTTGAATTTTATGTTGATCGATAAATGATTGATAATCATTAATATTATTCATAATTCATGTAGAATTAGGATTATTAAATAATTATTGAAACGGTATATTTTTCAATTTATAAAAGAGGTTATGTACGTTTATTCTTCTCTTTATTTTTCTGCATGTTCATTTTAACTTTAACTAGTGAATACATTTAGCTATACTAATAATTTCTGTAGAATGGCACAACTTTGGCTGGGGTGGTCCAATAATAAATCTGGCAGCTGTTACAACACAAAAAATTTTTAACACCATAATTATCCTTGCAATAACTAATATAATATGGCAGTATTTGAATAACTGACAGATTAGGATTCAAACACTTTTTGACAAAAAGTCACAATTCAAAAGAAGAACGTAATAAATGACAAAACCTAACCTCACTTCTAGTATTTGTATGAATTGCTAAAATTTCTATTTCTCTACAGAAAGTGCAACTTTTCTATTAAATCGTTTTCGAAATTATCTCACTAAAAGAGAAAATGTCGACCACATTAGAAGATAAATCGATTTGGGACGATGGCGAAGAGGCACTTGGCGAAGAAGTTTTACGAATGTCGAACGATGAAATAATGAGCCGTGGAAAATTATTGGACAATGAAATCAAAATAATGAAAAGTGAAGTGATGCGAATCAATCATGAATTACAAGCGCAAAATGATAAAATTAAAGAAAATACAGAGAA
Source organism: Platypus cylindrus (assembly GCA_949748235.1). Lineage (NCBI taxonomy): Eukaryota > Metazoa > Arthropoda > Insecta > Coleoptera > Curculionidae > Platypus > Platypus cylindrus. The sequence goes on from OX456494.1 coordinate 11,639,146, forward strand.
AATTAAAGTGAATAAAACATTACCGTATCTAGTTTCGAATGTTATTGAACTATTGGATGTCGATCCGCAGGAAGGTGAAGAAGATGGGGCCGTTGTTGATTTAGATTCACAAAGAAAAGGTACATAGTAGCAAATCGGAAATATATATGTAAAATAAAAACAAAAATAATTGTCTTTATTTTATTTAGGAAAATGTGCAGTAGTAAAAACATCAACGAGACAAACCTATTTCCTTCCCGTTATTGGATTAGTTGATGAAGAAAAATTGAAGCCGGGCGATTTAGTTGGTGTGAATAAGGATTCGTATTTGATATTAGAAACATTACCAGCCGAATATGATGCTCGTGTTAAAGCGATGGAGGTGACATATTAATATCAATTCTACTTCAAATAATAATTAACGTGTTTGTTGTATTAAATCAGGTTGATGAACGACCAACAGAACAATATTCCGATATTGGTGGTTTGGATAAACAAATACAAGAACTTATCGAAGCCGTTGTTCTACCAATGACACATAAAAATAAATTTGTTAATTTAGGCATACAACCACCAAAAGGTATAAACAGAAAAAAAAAGAACGAAATAATAAGATGAGTGAGTAAATAAAAATCATTCAATTTCCAGGCGTATTACTATACGGTCCACCCGGTACAGGAAAAACTCTACTAGCTCGCGCGTGCGCAGCCCAAACGAAATCGACATTTTTAAAACTGGCCGGTCCACAACTGGTACAAATGTTTATCGGTGATGGTGCGAAATTGGTACGCGACGCATTCGCATTAGCAAAAGAAAAAGCACCAGCAATTATATTCATCGATGAATTGGATGCAATCGGTACGAAACGATTCGATTCGGAAAAAGCTGGCGATCGCGAAGTACAACGTACAATGTTGGAATTATTAAATCAATTGGATGGATTCAGTTCAACTGCTGATATAAAAGTATGGCAGTACTGCGAAAGAAAAACGAGTACTGTTTAATGAAAATTTTTTTGGATTAGGTCATAGCAGCTACGAATCGTGTCGATATCCTTGATCCAGCATTATTGCGATCAGGTCGTTTAGATCGGAAAATTGAATTTCCACATCCGAATGAAGAGGCACGTGCCCGTATAATGCAAATACATTCAAGAAAAATGACTGTAAATCCTGATGTTAATTTTGAGGAATTGGCCCGGTCAACCGATGATTTTAATGGGGCACAGGTAAGAGCCTGTGTATAAGTAGCGAGTAAAAATAATTTTTTTTTTTTACTTTTTACTTTTTAGTGTAAAGCAGTTTGTGTTGAGGCTGGTATGATTGCATTAAGACGAAATGCTACTGCTGTAACGCACGAAGATTATATGGATGCAATTATGGAAGTTCAAGCTAAAAAGAAGGCCAATCTTAATTATTATGCATAAGAAAATTGGCTTTATGAGAATATATATACATAAAGCCTTATCATTTCACCTTTTTTATATAAGTTATAAATTTATAATAAAATTATCTTTAACTAATGAATTAAATCATTAGGTTTTCGATCTCGTTCTAATCGAAGTTATTCGGCATCATTTCGTTTCACAATTTCAGAGATAATTTAGGCAACCAGAATTTCAACAATTGAATATTTGTGAACAAAAAAATACAACAGTATTTCACTTTGGCTTTTATATTACAATTTCAATTTAACTGATAAAAAAAAAAAACAAACAAAAAAGAATTGAATAACAAAACGGTGACACAATTAATTTTGCGGCCGACGAAAATAAAGAATCGTTGTTAATAATGCCATTAAACATGATAATACATATAAATCCCAATCGGCACCAAAATATTCTGTTACATTTAAGAAATGTGGAAATGGGTCCTGGAAAACAAAAAAAAAATACACCCATATAATTAATACTAATTTAAGTTAGATTCATACGTCTTTCAACTGGCTCCAGCCGTATACAAAATTCAATTTAAACAATGCCAAAGCAACTGGCAGTTTGGCATCGGTGCTCGTTTCCGAAGCTAAATCGTAGCATCTAGAAAAAAGAAAAGTTTCTCTCAGAAATGTATGCATATATAAAAGAAGGGGTTTTTGATACCTTTTTGCTAAATGTATATCTCGTACCATTCCTAAACCCTGCTCGTGCATATAGCCCAAATTAAACATTGCTTGAGCGTTATTTTGCTGTTCAGCTGCTACACGATATACTGTTGCAGCTGTTTCATAATCCACTGATGTACCTAAGCCGTAATAATGATAATCTCCAACTTTTACCTATAGGAAATTACATTTATACGAAATACACACAAAAAAAAAAAAGACAGGTAATGTTACTTGTGCCGCAGAATATCCTTGCGCAGCCGCCCTCGACCAGTAAATCAATGCCCTAACAAATGCTTCGTATTCATTAAACATTTTCACTTCACCACGATCGAGCATAAAGGCGGCATTACTTTGCGCTACCTCATAACCTAATTCTGATAGTAATGCATATTGGACAAATGCTTGATTAATTAATCCAGCTCTATAATCCGAATGGGCCTATATATGATAGAAAAATCGAATTTTTATTTGAAAGTTTTTTGTTTTGTTTTTTTTTTTTTGATAGGCATAAATGATGTTTACTTGCATAAGCATTTCACCCCAACGTCCACGTTCTGCGACATTTTTAAATAATTCAACGGCTGTTGTGCATGAACGCAATATGCCAGTACCTTTTGCGTGCATATGCGCCAAATTATAATAGGCCAGTACATGACCAGATTGTGATGCTAATGAAAAATATTTATTTGCCAATTTATAATCTTGATTCACACCTAAACCATCTAGAATGGAAATCAATATATATATATATATACAGGAATTTATTATACTGTTGTTCAGCGCATTCACCAAAAACAAAAAAAAAACTCACTCAAATACATGTTGCCCAATTGTAGTTGTCCATCGACCCATCCTTGATCGGCAGCAGCCAAAAAATACTGATACGCCTTATTATAATCTTTATCGATACCTTTACCATACAAATACATTAGACCCAAGCCACTTTGACCAATTGGATTATTTAAATCGGCCGCTTTTTTGAAATACTTAAATGCCGTCATATTGTTCGGTTCCACTTCATCGCTGCCATCTAGATAAATTTTTCCTAAATACGCCATTGCCATTGGATTGCCAGCATCGGCTGCCTGCGTGAAATAGTGCATTGCCTTTTGATAATCTAAATAGATACCACGACCACCACGATAATGTAATTGACCTAATCCAACCTAGGGATTGGAAAGAATTTTCGATTATGTTTCCCGAACAATAGTGAGCTATATATATATATATAAAAAAGAAAGAAAGAAAGTTACTTGTGCTTTTATATCTCCTTTTTCAGCTAATAGTTGATAATACTCGAATAAATCTTTATCAATAACACCTGTTGTATAACCATTTTCCACTTCATCCAATATACGGGTTCGTTCAATCGTTGCACCGCCACTAAACGAAACACCCTCACTAACTGAAATTCGCGCATATATATATTTCTAAATATGTACAAATTACACAAAAGAAAAAAACAGTACCTTTATCGGCTACCTGTCTATAATAATCTAATCCTCTTTCACAGCTTGCAGCCACATTAATACCGGATAAATGACGATAGCCCATTATCATTTGGGCCCATGTATTGCCACCTAATGCACCAAATGTATAATGAACCATTGCTTTCGCCTGACTGACATTCATTGTTAAACCGGAGGCATAAAGAAAACCTATTTAAAAAAAAAAAAAGCCAATTTACATAAAATTAATCAAAAAAACAATTCTATATACGGCCGAAACGAAAGTTAAAATATTGTAATTTTAATAAACTAATGTACAATTTGTATTTACCCATTCCCGTATGCCCATCTGGATGTCCATGTTCCGCTAAATCTTTGAACATTTCACTTGCCACATAAATATCTTGTTTCAATGGATTGCCAAATAGTTTTGCCCATGCAATTAATGCTTTCGCATCTAAGTTACCTTTATTTGATGCCTCAATTAACATTTGATAAATTCCTACTTTGTGTGGTCGTAATTTGTTTAATAAACCTAATAAACGTTGAGTTATAAGCGCGATAAATATACAAACGATTAAAAAATAACAATTTTCTACAATCACCTAATAATGTGTTTGTTTAAAATGAATCTTTTTTGCTATACGGGCAATAAAGTTGTCAATTTAGCGACAGTGAGCAAACACGGCTGATATAACAATAATAGAAAATAATTTTAATAATTTATGTAAAATGACTGACGAATTAATATCAATTCGACCAAAATTTTCGATTGGCATTAATATTTTATTTAATTAAGACTATTTTATATATTTTTATAATTAAATTAAATAATCAGGCCTTAAATAATTAATAATCAAACAATTTTATTTTTAATTGTCAATTGTATAGTTTTCTCTCATATTTGCATCGAATGAAAAGAGACAGATATCTTTTACTAGTCAATTTACGTCATATTGCAATCCATGGCAAACTATGATTTTTCAAATACACAAAATTATATGTCCCAATGGAATTCATCCGAAATAAAATTATTTCGTTTTAATAAGTAAAAAATAAGTTATTAATTAACAAAATACATTCAACTATTCGATTGCTTTAAGTTAATTTCACATTTGAAGGTAGGAAAACATATTAGATTAGTTTTGAATAAATTCCTCATTCTCATTGAGAACAAAATGGCGTCCATTTTGGTTGTTCAAGAATGGAAATAAATTTGTGCAATTTTTATATAGTAGTTTTTTGCGTGATTGTAGAAAAAATGTATTTCGGGCAACATAATATCACTTTTTGCCCATAATACATAAAAAACTATTATGCTTTGGTATAAGGAGTATCCTAAAAAACCAACTGTAAATTTACTTAGTGCTTCCTCATAAATTTTCTTTCCTTCTTGTTCTTCTTCGGTTAATTCGTTTTCAATTAATACTGGCTCGGGTGGTAGATCCTCTTCTTCCATCTCTTCCTCATTTAAAGTATCAAAATCTTTTACGATGCCCTCAATAAATTTCGAATGGTCAATCATCATTATATTGATTTTTGAACGCTCTAAAATGTCTAGAACAAAATAAATAAGAAAAAAGAAAACTTTTTTAGTTTTAGTTAACAGACCCATTTCCTACTGTACCTGCAAAGTACAAGAGCTGCGCGCGCACGCCCATGTCAATGCCGGCAGGTAAAATAAATATTCTGGTAATAATAATCAGTAGGTACACAATTATACGTTAATTAATTAACAGGTATTTTAATAATATTAGTATTTTGGTAAAGAAAAATTTACCAAAAAAACTTGCAACTAACTTCACTACTATTACAAGACATAGGTCACAACCGTTCCTCTCATAGAAATTCGTATCTTACCGTCTCTCTTACGAGAATAGGAAATAGGTCTACTTTTTTTTGTTGTTAATTAGAAATTTTCTTAATAGACTAAATTAAATATATGCCCAATTAAGGGGACCTTAGATTACCTATTATTAACTAATAGTTTGCAGCAGCAGTTTCAGTCAAGTTAGTTTGAGCTTAGTTATAGTTACCCTGATTACCTGGCAGCTGCATTTTATAATTTAGCAGCTGCCAACCAATCAGGGAACCATAGCTTAGCTATTTATTTAGCCCCATCACCACCATCAACAATATAAAATTCGACGAGACAAATGTAAAACTAATTTGAAATATAAAACGGTACCTTGTGTAAAACTGTTTGCTTGTTTAACTTTTAAAGAAATTACTTTATCTTCATTAACATCATCATCATCATCTTCACCATAATCATCACTATCATAACTTCTCTCCTGATTTTCTTCTTCATCCTCTTCAGCAAGTATTTCTTCACTTTCCACATCAGTGGTCAGTTTCTTTATACTTTCATTTGGACTTACGATATTTTCTTCGGAAAATTCACAACATAAAATTGCGATAAATAAAAATGATACAAGTAGACTACCCCTCATTTCGACGATATATATATATATATGTAGGGGGGATGGCAGAAAAATGGTGGAATGCAGGAAAATCGATACAGAGAGAGAGGATCACTTGATTTATAGCAAATGGATAAAGGTGTACGTGTACACTCAATTTGTTGTAATTATAAAATAATGTAGAATATTTGTTTGGAAAACAATCTTTTAATCACATTGCAGACAACGTCAACAAATTAATCACTGAATTGAACCAACCAACACACAGACAATAATTTATTTTATCTGTGAACCAACATATCCAAATAAAACAAATCACTGCAGAGTGGAGACAGCTGACAGCTGACACTGTTGACAACTATATAATGATAATTCCGAAATATCGATATTAAACAAAAAAAAAAATGGATGATTGAATAATGCTAGTACTCATCCCCAAATCAAATCGAGAAAATTGAAAAGTCATTCTGAAAGGTTATCGATTATTTTCTTACATTTTCTGCTGTCAAAGAAACCAATTCAGCATTGGACAGATTGGTCACATTTTCAACTTGATTTCTATGACTTGAATTTGTGTCTTTATCAGTTTCACTGAGGGTTGTGAATGATGCGAGAACCGCTAACAGAATTCGACGTGTTGCCAAACACGATATATCGACTTTTGTCCTTTTGTTATAATAAATACACAATTATACAATAATTGAAATTGAATAATAAATATAAAAATAAATTAATAAAATAATTGAATAAATAATATTGAAAAAAAAACAAAAAACATAAAAAAACTTTTTTTAAGAAGTTAAAATTAAAAAGTTTTTAATAAAAACATCGATTAATGATAAATCATTTATCGACCTATTCGAAATCAACGATACCGTCAGTCATCCTTAGTACGAAGACAAAGACATAGAGGAATTGAGGTTCTGTTTATAATTTATCTATATATAATAATTTATAATAATTGTTTATAATTGCAAGTAAGTTATTCATAGTTTAGCACACGCTGTCAAATTATCTCGATTATATTATTATTAGTATTAATTTTTTTTTAGTATGATAATTCCTATTCGCTGTTTTACGTGCGGAAAAGTTATTGGAAATAAATGGGAGGCATATTTGGGCCTCCTACAAGCAGAATATACTGAAGGTGATGCATTAGATGCACTAGGATTGAAACGTTATTGTTGTCGTCGAATGTTATTGGGACATGTTGATTTAATTGAAAAATTATTGAATTATGCACCATTAGAAAAATAAATGTGATTTATTATTTATTTCTGATAAGTTTTAGTTGTTTTTCAATATCCTTAATGTACTGTGGTGGCATACTGCTGTCCCTAAAACCGAGTGAATTTATATCAGTCATTTTATCGCCCAAGGAAAAATTCCTTACCTTAAATTTCGAAGCTTTTCTTCTAAATATTGCTCAACATTTTTGTCATTTAATTCATATCTAAATTTCCTCATCCTATCTTCTACATACTGCTTTTCATATTGTTTGATTCGTTCATTTTCTTTTTCATTTATTTGTTTCAATAATTCGTTGCGATTTTTAATTACTCGTAATTTTCGTTGATGTAAATTTTCCAATTGTTTTTCGTCCACATTCTGCTGTATTTTCATTATTTGCTGCAATTCTTCTTCATCTTTTGCCAGAGCGATGGCTTGATTTTGTTGTTGATCGGCAATTTGTTTTGCACGGATTTTTTGTATTTCTTTAATTTGTTGTTGTTTGTTAATTATTGATCGTTTCTCTTTTTCTCTCCATTCACGTTCTTTCTATATAGGTATATTGAAATTAACAATTAGTATGTTTAACTTAATCTCAAATACATACTTGTTCTTGTAATCGAAGAATATTTAAATCTTCTAAAACTGTTTCAGTGTTACGCGTTTTCTCTTGTTGTATTATCATTTGTTTCACTTGTTTTTCTTTTAGAAATCGCATTAATGTCTTTTCCTTTTCCTTTCGTTCTTCTTTTTGGTTTTTTTGCCGGAGAAATTCTTGTATCTAAAATATCCAATTAACAAAATGATTTTTTATGTTTATATATCGCTTTCTTATACTTTTAAATCGGTAATTCGTTCTTTTTCCTCCTGAACACTTTTCAATTCCTTGATTTCTTTGTTAATTTTTTTCAATTCTTCCTGCTGTCTAGTTCGTTCATGTTTCTTCGATCGCTGCTTCATTTCCATCTCTTTTTCCTTTTTTAACAATGTGGCATTTAAAATTGCTTTTTCTTGTTCAATTTTTTCCGCTTCTAATAAACGTTGGATTTCATTTTGTTTGATTTGCTGTTTAATTTCTTCAATGTACCTTAAATAAGCGATTTTCAGTTTTATTTAATATACGGAAAGAGTTTTTAAATACTTTTGCTTCTTTTTTAAATCGTTCCTTCGTTTTTCATTCTCCATTAAGGTATTTTGCTGTCGATATTGTTCCATAACGTTTTCCAATCGTTTTTCTTCATTTTTCATTTCTTTTTCAATAAGCTAAGTATATCAATTCGATGTATTTGAATACTACTACAATTTCTGTGTATTCTTTTACCTTTTTTTCGCATATTTGTGCATTTCGTATTGCCCGACATTTAGCGGCTAAAATAATACGATTCGCTTCCTTTACACGCTCATCCTGCTCTATGGTTAATTGATAGGATCGATCTAAAACGTATTGTTTCCGTCTGGCATCTTCACTCTGAAAGAAAAATTTAAAAAAAAAATATGCGACCGGTATTTTATTATTGAATCTTTTCTTACATGTACGTTTTGAATTACAGATGACCTTTTTGTTGCTGGAAATTTGAATGCAGCATTTGCATTCACTGAATGTCGATTCTTTACTAATTCCGACTCTTTTACTAACTTTAAACGTTCTTCTAATGTCGGTGGAGTCTACACAAATTAATTTAATTGTTAATTTTTGTGGCAGTCCCTAGTATATTTTCAACGCACACTAGATTTTATATATGTATCTGTACTTACAGATGCTGCTTTTTTCAATCTTCGATAATTCGATTGTGTTATTGTAATAGCTGATTTCTGATGATCAGTTTGCAGGTCCATTATGTAAAGGAAGAAAGTGTTAAAAATAAGTAACATACATTAGTGTTATATACTTATTTATTATAACGTTGGGCGAACAATAGATTGTGCGGTCGTCATAGTGAAAACAAACTATCCAACTAACTCTAATAGTATCTATTTGTTGTGTTACTCACGGAAAAAGTAACAGGAATTGATTTTTTTGGCGAGAATTTATTCCATTGTTTGATGAGTAGAAATACAATTATGGCCAAGTCCATTGAACAAAAAGTGCAGAACTAGTTTCGCACTGCAACAAGAACAATTAAAAAACTTAACGAATAGAAAACATTAAAGCGAAACTGTAACCATTTAAATTGCTTTAAATTGCTGGAAATTAAACTATTGATAAACATTTCCAATTTTCCAAAGTAAATCTAATGTTGTAGTGTGGAACTAGTACCACACTTTTTGGCAATGGAGTTCGCCATTTGACGATAGCTTTCTATGGCATTGAAATTCTTACTTGCACTATTGATTTGTAGATGGCCTCATATACGTTGTCATATTACGAGTTGCATATACACATTTTTGATTCGATTGGACCTTTCATTTTATTTTATTCCATTTGTTCAATAACAATTCTAACCTTTTTCTATAGCCATTTATATACATTTTTTTGTTGTATGTATTCAAAAATAATATGTAAATCCAAATTGGAAATTTAATTAACGAAAAGTTTCCAAAGTTATTAGTGCCAGATGACAGTGTAACTGATAGTGGTCCAAATCGAGTTAATTGTTTCAGTGTTAAAAAAATAGTTGAAAACAATTGAATGTATTAATTACATAGGTGTTTTGCTCAAGGTAAGTTGCGACCGTTGAAATTTGTTTTGGGCGTCCACCTTACTTACAGTGGTCACAATGCAATATATTGTGTGTGGTTAATTGATAATTAATCACACATTTACATTAATTCGAATTTTGATTCAATTTTGTTTGACTCTGAAAAAAAAAAAAACGATCGTTTCGAACATTTCCGGTTCAGTGGCGTAGATTTATTTTTGATGTTTTTTCATACTTTTTTTTTAGTGGCAGATTCAAAAAGTCGTCCAATATAATTAGATAGAATATGACTAATAGAATAATGTTAATTAACCACAATTAATTAACTCGAACAGGTTGAAATAATGAGTACAAGTATTGTATTGATTAATTCGTTGTGTTTATTCGATTGTAATTGATTTTAATGAATATTGTTTAGCACTCCACTGACAGTCGGTTAATATGTGCGATTTTAATAGATTTAAATGCACTCGTTAATTAGTACAAATTAATTAAGAATGTATTGCACTTATCTAAAAATGAACTATATAATAATAATAATGGAGCAATGTTTTTTTCGTTTTAGTTCATTGAACTTATTAATTTATAAGTATTTATTTTTATTAAAGAACCAAAAAAACAAATCCTAAAAATATTGTCAAGACAGACAATTCATTTTGCGCATATTTCGAAAATAATTTTGCTAAAAATATTCGCTCATGTTTTTTGAACAACCAAAATCCAGCCTACTTGATTTTATCTATCTTTACAGATCGATTTCGTGTAGGAACCGGATATTTTTAATTAAAATAACACTTTATTGATTTATTTCCAAACAGGAAACTTTCCATTGGATCGTATTGTTATAAATTTGTATAATCGTATTGGTTTAAGTATCTACTTAAACCATTTTAGTGTTAAATAATAATAATAGTTTAACTGCTGCTAATAATATACCAGACAGTAGATTATGGGATTATGAATTGTGTATGTGTTAAAATTAACATGGTCAGAACGATATTGAATTTCGTTTTACAACCGGGCAAACATTTTTTCTTTCTTTTTTTTTTTTTGCTTCGATAAAGTAAAATTTCTTTATTTCTTGCGGTAATTGCGGTTGTTACTGACTTGTTTTATGGGTTCGATATATTTTATTAAGGTTTCCTATATTTAATACATATTATTCAGTAAAATTTTATTTTTCTATTAGGCCCGAAAATTAATTACATTCTACAACATTTTATTATGCATCAGTAATGACTGGTTGCCTAATTTTGTCAAAAAAAAAAAATGCATTTCCAAACAGGTTTGCCGTGATTATGCAATCGAAATCAAACGGTTTATTTTTTCTGAAGCTTCAAGAGATTCCTTAATTTACATACCAAACGAATTATTAATTACCGAAAATTTTCCATCAGATTTTTCTGATTCAAATTCTTTTTTTGTTTTTAGCTGTAATAATAAAATGTGCAATAGAATTAAAGTAGGTGACAATTGGTGATGGCTAAAATAAATTTAGCCTAAATTGTTATCTAAATATACTAAATTAGAATACTTTGGTTTATTTTTAAAATTAACACTAGTTCAGATTTATGCAACTCATAATACATTTCAATTTCTTTTTTTCTCAGAATAACAATTGAAAATATGCAGTGGTGGCAACAATGGATGTCATTAACAATATTAACAAGTTGCACAGCCTACTATACAATTGCTCAACAGCAAGATAATAATAGGTGTGTTAATTAATTTATCAATTAATTATAACTGTATTAATGACTGTTTATAATAGTATAAATAAAAAAACTGATTTCTTGTCTTGTTAGATACAATCAAAATGAAAATGATCGAAGCAACTCGCCGGGCTCCGGAGGATATTCAGAGCCACCTGGATATAGCAATAAAAATTGGGTATTCAAATACATTATTATATTATGTTTTTATTGATTAATGGACCATTTTTGTTTTTTCTCCATTTAGTATGATGACGGGACAAATGACTTTCCATATAGAAACTCGCCAAATAATTATGGTGAAAATGGAAAACATAATGTCGTTATCAAGGAAGCGTAAGTAATGGCGTCGGCAGCCATTTTGACAATTACAATCCAAATGATTTGCACTTTTTGTAGAACATATTTTGTGGTTGCATCAAAACTAGTAAGACCTGGCCAATTGTATCGGGTTTTCGTCTCGGTACTACAAGAAAAACAACCAATTACTGTACGAGCATCGATATCACGAAACGGTGTCGAAATGTCGGCCGATCAAAAAGTGGCGAAAGTCGGTGTGCCGGAAACGTTACTTATGAGGGTAAATCGGAAATTTAAAGTGTTTTTCTAAACAATTCTATATTATAATTTTAGGTGCCTACAACCAGTGCTGTAGGAGAATATAAATTACGAGTTGAAGGATTATTGTACGGTGACATTTTAGGCGGTGTGTCATTTTTAAATGAAACAAAATTAATATTTTCACAACGATCAATGACAATATTTGTGCAACTAGATAAACCGGTTTATAAGCAGTCTGAAACAAGTAAAAAAATTTGTTGTTCTAATTAAACAATATTCACGTGTCATAATTGAGTGTGAAATATTTCTTTCTAGTTCGATTTCGTATAATACCAATCAATACTGAATTAAAAGCCCTTAACGATGCTATTGATGTTTATATTCTAAATCCTAGTGGTCATATAATGAAAAGGTCAGCCGTCTCGTTTTTTTTTTTCTGCTATCATTTATTAATTGCCTAATTTGAATGCTACAGATGGTTATCGCGACAGTCAAATTTGGGTACAGTCAGTTTAAATTATGAACTTTCCGACCAGCCCAAGTATGGCGAGTGGAAAATACGTGCAATAGCTCAAGGACAAGTCGAGGAGTCGAGTTTCTTAGTTGAAGAATATTATCAAACTAGATTTGAGGTATGAAATGGTGGAAATCGAACAATAATAGAATGTTCGAAAAACGTCGTTATGACGTCTTGAATGTGTTCTGATTCATTCCAAAAAAAACATCTATCGAATATAGAAAGCAATTGTAAGTAAATTTAAAGAATTTTTCTCTTCGATTTAGGTGAATGTCACAATGCCACCATTTTTTATAAATACCGATCCATTTCTAACTGGCACAATAATGGCGAATTATACAAGTGGTGCACCGGTACGTGGCAATTTAACATTACGTGCATCGATACGTCCACGATCGTATCGAAACGATGATTTTCGATATCAGCATAGACAGTGGAGCGAGACGAATTCGAAATATCCAGAAACGAATTATAATGATAATAATAATGAATATAACAGTTATCATAATCTGCCAATTGTTGAAAAATTTTATAATTTCGATGAAGAGGTGCCATTTTGGTTGCCAAAAGAGAAATATTGGGGTCCATTTCCTATTTTGAAATATGTATGTGTGTCGTATTGGAAAAATGCCGTTTTGATTGACAATTTTTTTTTTTTCTTTTTTTAGTTCTATGGAAAATATGAATTTAAATTTCCCATGCGTGATCTATTGGAAAACATGTCAAATTTAGATCAAATGGAAATTGTAATAACAGCAATTGTTGGCGATAGATTCCTAGATGAAATTATTGAAGGCTATGCAATAGCAAGAATTTGCGATTCAACGGTATCGGCAATCTACTGCTGCGCCATATTTCACTGTATTCAATAAGAATTGAATTTTAGGTTAGACTGAAATTTCTGGGTGATTCACCACAAGTTTTCAAACCCGGCATGCCGGTAATGGCCTATTTAGTAGCATCATATCAAGATGGCGCTCCACTATCAAAAGAAAGCCTAGAGAATAGTTATATGGAAGTATCGGCAACAGTGGACGCCCGTGGCGGCAGTGGTGGGAGTCGTAAAGAAATCGCATCGAAACGATTATGGCCAGTGGATGGGCAACAAGGTGTTTGGTCATATAAAATTGATTTAAAACGCGAACTAGGTATTGTATTCACCGAATATCAAGTAGAAATTTTAAACGACACATATAACCTAATATTTTCAATTGTTTATTGGTTATTCTGTCGAGAAACTACTTATTGTTCTTATCTAGGAATTTCTGGTGCCAGAGCATTCGAAGAACTAAGTGCATTGAGTTCATTACAAATTCATGCAACATTCCGTGATGATTTCACCAATCAGCATGCAACAGCTGAATTATTAATGCTCGCCCATTACAGTAACAATGATCAACACATTAAAGTTACAACAAGCACCCTCACACCCAGGGTAGGTGGTTTGGTTTGACAAAAAGTGTTGATCTCTTTAAAAAAATGGTGATTTTTTCTAGGTAGGCGAATACATAATTTTCCACGTTCGTTCCAATTACTATATCGATAAATTTCATTATTTAATAATTGCAAAAGGCATCATATTAATAACAGATGAACAGGATATGAATGATTATGTCAATAGCATGTCAATTGCGTTAAGTGCTGAAATGGCACCGGTTGCAACAATTGTCGTTTGGCATGTTGGACGTTATGGTGATTTAACTGTTGATAGTTTAACGTTTCCGGTCAATGGCATTAGTCGGAATAAATTCAAAGTGTTTATTAATAATAAGAAAGCAAGGTGGGTTAGTGGTCACAGAATACTAATATTTACATAGATTTAAAGTAGAACAGATTTGTCAGTTACGATCAATAAATTTCGGATTTTATATAGCAGATACTCTCTAATTATACAACAACAAAGATCTGATTGAAATACATAACATATCATAATAATTGTTATTCTGTGAAAAAAAAAATTGCAAATTTCTTTCTAGGACTGGTCATAAAGTTGAAGTGGCAATTTATGGTGAACCCGGATCCTATGTCGGTCTATCTGGTATTGATCGTGCCTTTTATACAATGCAAGCTGGTAATGAATTGACCTATGCAAAAGTTGTAACGAAAATGATGACATATGATGAGGATACAAATGGTACATTAAAACATGATTGGGTGTCACACGAAGGTAATCAAATCCATATGAAATGACGACGAAAAGTACGTTAATTCTTTGATTATAGGTTATCCGGATGACTTGGTGTATTTTCCATCAAGTACATTTGGAATTGATGCGAATCGTACATTTGAATATGCCGGTCTGGTTGCGTTTTGTGATTTTCAAATAACACGACGGCCAACAGTTTGTGAAACATCACAAGGTAAATAATTTTACTAAGCAGCTTCGTCGAACGTCGTACTAATTTCTCGCCAGAATAATAATAAATAGATGTGTTCCAAAAATAATTGCAATGATTTTCAAATCATTTCTCAGATTTAATCATCACTGTTAGGCAACCAGTGTTTCACATGTCATTTCTGTATTAGCAAAATGTTTCCGCCCTCTTATCGCTCACTCGCTTTAGGCCATCTGTTGTTGGAATTTTTAGCTTTGTAAAAAAAAAAGTAATTCGTAAATTCTGAATCATTGATGAAATTTTATTTTTTGCGACCTTTTGATAATGTTAAATTGTATTTTACATAATTCTTTTTTGGAAGTATAAATCTTTCAAGGCGTCAATAGGCGTCGACTACGACGAATTTTTTTAACTAAACCCCTAAAAATTCTAGGTTATGGTGAATGTCTAAATGGGAAATGTTACCGATTAAATAAACGTTGTGATGGTATATTTGATTGCGACGATGGTACAGATGAATCTGGTTGTAAGTGAAGCTGAATTCTCGATAGCGAATCGAATTTTGGAATGATATTTTTCTAGGTTATGAACTACAAAACATTACCGAACTAACGTATTTTCGTAAATTCCGTTTCAATCGTTTACAACGTCTCTATGAAAATGTGTGGATGTGGAAAGATATCAATATTGGACCACATGGCCGTTATATATTCAATATCGATGTACCATCACGACCAGTTCACTGGATGGTTTCAGCATTTTCAATGAGTCCAACATTGGGTTTTGGAATGTTGAATAAGGCAATCGAATATGTTGGCATATTGCCATTCTTTATCAATGTTGAAATGCCGAATGTTTGTATGCAAGGTGAACAGATTGGTATCAGAATGACCGTATTCAATTATATGACCGATGACATGGAGGTGACAGTTGTATTGAAAGGATCATCCGATTATAAATTCGTTCATGTTGAAGAGGGCGGTATTGTGCGTGCCTATAATCCGCGCACATCATTTGGACAACATGAATTTTTGATTTTTATAAATGCACAGGATGCCACTCAACTATATATACCAATAGTACCGACACGTTTAGGTGATATTGCTGTTACTTTATATGCAACCACACTGATTGGAAAAGATGAAATTGTACGAAAATTACATGTCGAATCCGATGGATTGGCACAGCATCGTCATCAATCCGTTTTATTAGATTTAAGTAATCGTGCACAAACATTTCAATATATGCACACGAATATTACTGAAACACCAATAATACCATATCAGTATGATCGTTATTATGTTTATGGTTCGAATAAAGCGCATCTATCAATTGTTGGTGATGTTGTTGGTCCAGTATTTCCAACTATGCCAGTCAATGCCACGTCCCTATTACATTTACCAATGGATTCAGCTGAACAAAATATGTTTTCATTTGCCGCTAATATGTACACATTATTGTATATGCGCTATACGCAACAACAAGATAAGAAACTACAACGGCAAGCGTTTCATTATTTAAATATCGGCTATCAGAAACAATTGAGTTTCATGCAACCGGATGGTAGTTTTTCAACATTTCGTACTGATTGGTAAGAAACGGTGTCCACAGAATAATAAAAATCACACTAGAAATATAGATAGGTTATGATCAATTTTTTAAATAATTTTTTTTTATATATAATAAAAAAAAGCTGCTGATTGTTAAAAACTGTACATATTCTGTGGCACTACACTGAATACCATTTGTTTATCTGTAATAATTCGATAGAAATAAATAAATTATTTTGTAATTAAAAGGAACCAATCAGCGCCATCTGTATGGTTAACAGCTTACTGCGTGAAAATCTTTCAAGAGGCCAGCTTCTACGAATGGGAAAATTACATTTACATTGATCCAAGTGTAATTGGTAAATATTCTTTTGCCAGCCAGCCAGCCATGCAGGCGTGGCACATTGAATTGACGTAATTTCATTTGCTTGTTTTTTTTTTTTTCTGTCCTCAAGCAAAATCCGTGGAATGGATACTGGCCCATCAAACTGAGGATGGGGCATTTTACGAAACAACATGGTTGCCAGATCGTAAATACAATTCATCGTTAAATTTCAATGAAAACGATTCGATTGCTCAAAGGAATATTACATTAACTGCGCATGTTTTAATCACACTGGAAAGTGTAAAAGATTTAACAAGTAAAATGTGATATGTTGAAATTTCGAAATATTCGAATTTAATATTGTTCTCGTTTTTAGGTGGATTAAGTTCAAAAGTGGCAATAGCATCGCAACGAGCAATTTCATGGCTTGAACGCAATATGGATTTAGTTGAAATGCGTGGCCAAGCATTTGATGCTGCCATTGTTGCTTATGCTTTAATGAAAATTAAAGCGGCTAATGCGGAAACGGCATTTATTGCTTTATCGAAAAAGTGAGTATGTAGTTTATTATTATAGAAAAAAAAAAAGCACTTCGTCAAATTACCTGATTGATAGATTTTATAAGTTCGTTTTATAGCTTGGCAAATTTATATTTCTTATAATTTTTTGCTCTCCCGAACTTGTTAGAGGCACCATGGACGGCGGTCTACTATATTTTGCACGTCAAAAAGTACCACAGCCGCCATTTAGAATTGAAAATCAACGACCATTTTTATTGCCCCGTTTACCATATGAATATGATAGCGAAAATATTGAGGCCACTGCTTACGCTTTGATGGTGTATGTTGAACGACAAGAATTATGGGTTGATAATATTGTTCGGTAAGTTATTTTTATTACAGTTTAATTAAATCATAAGAATATTCAAAATAAGATAGAAAATCACACACTCTAACCTCACTTTATGTCGCCCCCGTAGTTCAACTAATGGTGCATGTGTTTGTTTGTTTTTTTTTTCTTTGCAGTTGGTTGAATACTCAACGTTTAACAGATGGTGGCTGGGCATCGACATCGGACACAGCTGCCGCTCTAAAGGCCCTAATTGAATATACGGCAGCGCAACGTATTCGCGATGTTTCCAGTATATTGGTACGTGTTGAATGCAATGCATTACCAGAGGAAACGAAAATTTTATATGTGAATGAAAAGAATCGCGCCAAATTACAATTTATGGATATACCAAATGCATGGGGTAAAAAACAAAAAAACAAAAAAAAATTAGTTATTTTAATTAAACGTGGATTGGAAATTTTTCATTTGTTTTTGCGTTACAGGTGCTGTAAAAGTCGATGCAAAAGGAACAGGTTATGCAATACTACAAATGCATGTACAATATAATGTCGACATAGAGAAATATCAAACGCAACCACCAATACGGGCATTCGATTTAGTTACGAAACAGTATTATTATGGTAGGAATCAGTCGCACATTACATATGTCAGCTGTCAAAAGTAAGAGCTAAGCGAACAACAAATACAAATACTAATTATTCTATTATTTCATTATTGGACTGTTATACTTACTGCCCCCCCCCCCCCCATTTATTATTGCATAGCATAGAAATTGAATGAAAATTTCATAACTTTCTCATTTAGATGGACGAATCTGAATGAATCACCACGATCTGGCATGACTATTTTAGATGTAACAATACCAACTGGTTACATGATACAACAGCAAGATTTAGATTCCTATGTGCTGTCGCGACGTGTTAAGAATTTACAACGAGCGAAATTTCAGGAAAGGAAAATCATCTTTTATTTTGATTATGTAAGAATTGTAATTGTAGTGTACTGCTACAGGAGTTTAAACTTTGTTTGTTTGTTTTTAACTAGCTGGAAGATGAAGATATATGTGTAACTTTTACCGTAGAACGATGGTATCCGGTAGCTAATATGACACGTTATTTAGCGGCAAGGGTTTACGATTATTATGCACCAGGTTAGTTTTTTAGTATAAAGTATAGCAGCACCTTCGCCATTTTTTTAAAAATAAATTTCGTTTTTACTCTTTTTTTTGTAGAACGTTTCAATGAAACACTCATCGATGCTCTCTCCACATATAATTTGGACATATGTCAAGTGTGTGGCAGTTTACAATGTCCATATTGTTGGTCGTATAACTTCAGTACGAAACGCATATTGTCTTCGTCATTATTTTTAATGACGATTGTTGTTGCGATGATGCGTTTATTTAGAAAGTATTAATACAATAAAAAAAACTCATTGTACTAATGTATGTGGTGTAAATAGTGATTGTGTTGAGTGTGTAAATTTGTACAACGATTTTCAATTAGATTACATAGGGATTGTCTAAGGATCACAGTAACATATCATTACGATGTTTTCGTTACGAAGAACAAATTATTTTGATTGATGATGTGTGTGTGTGTGTGTTTCGGGTTTTGGGTTGGTTTTTTTTTTTTTTTTTTTAACAATATATCAGGACGTACACAGTGGCATCGCCCTTTACTCGCTCAAATTAAATCTGCAAGACGTGTGCTAAAAGTTATTTTACAAAACTATGTATTTAAGATTTTTAATTAGACTAAATAATTATTAATGATTAATGGGGCGCCGTGTTCAGTGCACCATCCATTATTTAGTTGAAATTGTAGTCGTGACTCGAAATGAAAACCGTCCATATTTAATTTAATTATTTTGTATTTATATTGTATTATTTATTTGTTTCGATCGATAATTATCGAAGAAAAAAACAGGTAAAAGAAATATGTAGAGATTGTTACAAATATGTGTTGTTTAAGAATGTTTTTTATATTAAGTATTTTTACAGATAGAATTTTATTTTCATCGGTCTATAGCCGAACTATACTTTGTAAGCGATTTGGCAACATTGTAGAGTACAGGCATCTATAATTTACGATTTTTTGTTTTGCAAGTTTTTATAATGATACTTCCATCTAGGGATTTAGAGGCTTTTCATTAGGATTAACAAAATACTCATTAGCGTTCCCGTCCGTTATTTTCTTTTCTCTGTAAATATACCGTTTTTTTTTTTTATTTTGTGATAAGAAATAGTTTTTTTTTACTGTAAAGAAACAAATGTAATAGTTTTATCAAATAAAATAAACAATTAAATAGAAAATGATTTTCGTGTTTGTTTAATTTGTAACACACAATTGCTATTTGATTTCCATATAAATTGTTCTTTATTTCTTTAATTTATACCTAAAATAATATACATATATATTTCACCTATATTGTCCCCCTCTTCCACCACTACTACTGCGCAATACAAATTTTAAATAATATTAGCACAGGCAATCATAATATTAATAAACATACATAGTTTCAATAATAATAATAATATTTATACATACAAAAACGGATCACAAACAATAAATTTCCTATCTATTACCCCTTGCCTTTCAATCACAGATAATAACAGTAATCTGTGGCTGTTTGTTTAGTTCCGTCTTCACTTCCATTAAATATCGATATACATTATTACATATAATAAGCGAATAATTTACTTTTATTAAATATACGAGTAGTTTTAGATTAATTTGGCTATGATGGATAGTACTTTCACCATTTTTTTTTTTTTTTTTTTGTTCAAATTCATTTTATTCATTTTCTGATAGGGTCGATGGTACATTTTGACTGTATTAATTCTGAAGCTATTGTAAAAAAAACATTTCTTGTGAATATGAGCTATAGAAATCCAATTACATTTTACTATACTAATCATTTCGAAACATTTGTCATAGACGATTCAGATAGATAGCTATTTAAGTATGAATTGGGAATTACGTAATTTCTTAATATTCATCGAATTACCTGTTGTTGATCGAGTGATTGTAATCGTGGTGAACCACCAGGTGTAATGAAATCTATTGGTGCATTTGGATCACTAATCGGTTGTGGAATAAAAAAATTAGTTGGCTGTTGCGCGTAATTATTGTTTGATGGTTTGGCGGCGGCGGCGGCGGTGGCGGCGATGGTAGTAGCTGTTGTTGTGGCACCATTTTGTTTAAAAACGTTCACATACGAATTTTTCAGATCTAAAGTTCAATTTTTTATTAAAATTTCAATACATTTAATTAATATTTAATAAACATAAATTTAAAAAAAAAAAAAACAAATGTGAGACTCACTTCGGCCACCTTTTGGTAATTTAAAAATATTTGTCGAAGGAATTTGTGCATTAGTCGTACCACTGATAGTTTGCGGTACTGGTGCTTCTTCCACTGCATTGTTATTCATTTGTCCGCCATAATAATTATTCATATTATTATCTGGCTGTGGCTGTTGTTTTTGTGGACACATTTCCGACATTTTCGGTGGCGGTTTGAATTCATTAATTGCCTCATTAGCATCTTCATCGACATTTATCCAACGTTTTTTATCAGCGTCCCATACAATCTATTCAATCAAAAACGAATGAAATATTTATTTATATATTGAGGACAAAAAGTGATTTTTGTTACCCGAAATGCATATTACACGTTTTTTCTACAATCACAAAAAACTACTACATAAATTATACAAATTTCTTTCCATTCTCGAACAACCAAAATGGACGCCATTTTGTTCTCAATGAGAATGAGGAATTTATTCAAAACTAATCTAATATGTTTTCCTACCTTCAAATGTGAAATTAACTTAATGCAATCGAATTGTTGAATGTGTTTTTTTAATTAATAACTTATTTTTTACTTATTAAAACGAAATAATTTTATTTCGGATGAATTCCATTGGGACATACAATTTTGTGTATTTGAAAAATCATAGTTTGCCATGGATTGCAATATGGCGTAAATTGACTAGTAAAATATATCTGTCTCTTTTCATTCAATTGAAATATGAGAGAAAACTATACAATTGACAATTAAAAATAAAATTGTTTGATTATTAATTATTTACGGCCTAATTATGTAATTTAATTATAAAAATATATAAAATAGTCTTTAAAACATTAATTACAATCAAAAATATACAACTCTATCGGCCTTAGAGCGAAAAAGATTCACTTTACACCGCGTAAAGTTCAACATTATTAGATGATTGTAGAAAAAATATCTTATATCGCAACGCTATTCTAGTTACCTTTGGATTTTTATCATCAGGTAAAATCATTTGATTTTTCGGTTTCATAGATAATTTACTAAAAATTCCACCCAACCATCCACCACTACCAGTTGCTGCTGCTTTTTTATTTTCTATTTGCTGTTTAGTTTTCATATCCTGTGGTTTCGGATGGATGCCATCTTGTTTCTGTTCAAAATCACTTAACGGTTTCATTTCGAATGTTCTACGTGCCTCGGCTAGTGCTCGTTCTTCGTTCTCTTGCTTTTTATATTCGTATGTCATTATTGAGCCGAGATTTCCTTGGAACGCAAAATCCTGAAATGAATTAAACAAAGAAGGAGCAAATAATATCTATAGTCCAAATATATGGTATAAAACGATAAATTTGTAAAACACGATATAAATGTACAGATTAATAAAAAATCAAATCAAAATTACCATTTTGCGTATTATTTTTTTTGTAACAACACAAAAAGGACACGAACTGCAAACGTGAAAATAATAATAATAATGAAAAAATTTTCAAAAATTATTTTTTATTTTTTTCAACAATTAACATATAAAGCTTCAAAAATCATATATAAATTATGCTCTTACACACAATTATATAAAATATATAATAATAATAGTAATAATAATAAAGCACTTATAGGCAAGTAACGCTTCTTGTACAATGAAGATTAGAAAATGTTCGTTATAATCAAACGGCAATCAAAATATGAAGGAAAAATATTTGACTTCCGATCAAATATTGATCGAAATACAAAGAACGACAATCGATACTATGGATTTTAATTAAATTAAACAATAATAATCAAATATTTGATCTTCAATATTTCGATTAAATTTTGATATACTTCAAACACAGTAGGCTATGGAAAATAACGATCGAACAATATCTATCAGAACGAACAGAAATTGTTTGTATTCAAACTAGGAGTGAACACACACACTAGAAAAACAAAAATTCAAACTAAAATGACACATGTATTTAAACCTTAAATCGAAATGCGCAGGCGTCATCTCAATTTAGTAGAACAGGAAAACTAGACGCGGCGCTAGTTTAAAATTAAGCTAAAACTTTTGGGCGCAAGGCGGCGTTCGTAGAAATTAATAAAGATGGCCGCTGCTGCGAATTTCGTTTTGAGTGCTCAAAGTCACATAATTTTAGTTCTCTGCGATGCCCGTTCTGATAGTTCGTTGACATAACTTATGACCAATCGATCCATAGCCAATGTTGATAACACGTGTAAATTTACTTTTTAATATAAATATTAATTAATTGATAACAATTCCTATCTTATAATAGTTATTTTATTAGTAATTGATCGATTTGGTTATTCACAATTGAATTTCTTATACATACATGTTTGAAAAAAGAAAAGATTCAATAATTGAATGAATAAATTGACATTTATAGCCGGCCTGTATGTATGTATACAACTATACATACATTTTGACAGGCTGCTGCTTTTCAGTACAAATTTTATTTATTTGTTTTTTCATTCTCAAACTTATATCTTATTAAAGATACTAAATAAGGCTTATAAAGCATTAACTAGATTATTATTTTCAATCAATAATATTAAAAATAACGTTTACAACAAAGTATGCACTACTGTGTTGTCGTAGATAGGCAACCAAACAAACAGCGAATCTACAAAAATTGTAGTAGAACTAGATGAAATTTGATTTTCATATTTTTTTTTTTGTGGTATTGTGTGCGTGTAACCAGTCTATTAATAAGCGTGAATATTGACTACTTGATTACCGGAAATCACTTCGGCGGCACAAAACCGAATCAATCAATCAATCGGTTGATCGATATTAAATGTTTTTGCCGGTCCATATTTTCTACATTTACGAATCGATGGTGATTCAATAGCCGTTTTCATTTTCAATTCATTATTGAATTTTATTGAAGGTCCAATTGGACAATCAATTGGATAGGTACCACCAAATATTAATGGTTTATAATAAACGCAATGTTCTCTTCTATTGCCACCTCCATCTCCTCGTCCATCGCTATTTGAAACCGTCGTATGTTTCGTATGAAATAATGTATTTTTTAAATTAGCCAATACACTAGTTGAATTATTTCGTTTCTTTAATGACCATGCATCAACTGTAGCTGGTATAATATCATGTTTAAATTTATGATTACGAAATCGAATAGGATTATGAAAATCCTCTGCGGATATTGAAACTTTATTTTTACTACAAATATATTTAACAGTGGAATTTTTCAAATCGGATGGTATATCGAGCGATTTATATTTGATTAAACGGCGTTTGCATTCCGGAAATTTCACATCGAATGTATTATAACAACTAGTGGTACTACTAGCAGTCGCTTTATCAATTTTTTGTGCTGCTAAACAATCTCGTTCCAATAATAACAATTTCTCTTCCGATACCGATTTATTTTTCTTCTTTTTTTGATTATTGTAAATCAATAATTGTTCATTTTCCGTATCTGAACTGTCTTGATGATGACCCAAAAATTTCATATTATTATTATAATTTATATTATTTATATTATTATTTAAGAATGTTGTACATTTCTGTGATGGTTGTCGCACATTTTGCCGCCATTCCAATGCTTCTTCTTCTTCTTCTTCTCTTGCTGCTGCTGCTGCTGCTGCAGGTGCTCTCGATTCATTCATATCATTTAGTAATAATTCCGATGGTATTCTATAGCAAATATTGCTGCTGCTACTGTTGCTGCTATTAATACTGCTAGTACTATTGCCCATTTTCAATGTTGAACGTTTTCGTAATGAAACTGTTGATGCAATCGAAGCAGCAGTGGCATTAGTAGTAAAACCACTACATAAAGTAGTAGTAGTAGTAGTAGTAGAAGAACAAGAAAAAGAAGTGGTAGCAGAAGACGTTGCCGCCGAAGAAGACGAAGTAGTAGAATAAGAGACAGAAGAACGGGGCAACAAGATGTAGGAAAGATTTAGTGGTGTACTTACATCAACTGTATCTTTATTTAGTTCAGGCTGCGTCCGGAAATGGTACCACAAAACAAATTGAATATATTAAAAATCTTTTTGTAAAAAACAAAAATCCACATCACAAAACAACTAGTACTAAGTACTCTATCTCTATTTATCTATTAGTATCTACATCACTATTCGATATCGAGCGATAATGGAACTTACCTCAGGCTGATTTACATTTAAATTTTCATATGTATTATTATAATTATTAATTTGTTGATGAGATTGTTGTTGCTGCTGTTGTGGATCGATTAGTGGTTGAGAATCTTGATTCGGCCATGACTGATTTTCATATCCACCCCACGCATATGACGATTGATGATCTACAAATAACAAACATATCTTGGCTCTAGTGTCAAACTTGGCAAAGCAGAAAAATTTTGGTGGCGCATCCGCCAAAAATTAAAAATTAATAAAAAATCAAAAATGTAACTAGCTAAACTTGATCAAATTCTTGATTTAAATATAACGAGTACAATAAACAAACATTTCTCGCGTTGACTGGGTTCAATAATTGTAAATCAATAATATGGAGGGGCGCAAAAATTTCGGTGGCGCATCCACCAAAATTAAAAATAGAACTAGCTAAATTTGATGAAATTCTAATTAGATTTTACCATTATCATTTTGTAGCTGCTGCTGCTGTAATTGACCACCATCTAACTCATGATGCTGCCCAATTACAGTACGTTGTTGTTGTGAATCTTGCTGATACGTCGTCATCATCATTGATGTTGGTTTCAATATTGGTGAAGGATAATCTGATTGCTGTTGTTGTGGCCAGTCACTTTGATTTGTTTGTTGTTCATGTGCATTAAGAGTATTTTGAATATCTCTTAGTTCTTTCAACCACGTTTTATCTGGTCGATTAGTGTTTATATTAGGATCAGCAATATTCTCATCATCATCATCATCATCGATCAGATCATAGAATTTCAATTGATCAGCTAATTGACATATTGCTTCGATCGTATTTAATGGAAGTTTGGTTGGGTCTAATAGAATGTAATCGGCTAATTTTTCGAGATAGAGAAGTGCCCTTTCTGGATACCCATAATCAGCTAATCGGGTAGCTAACATATATTTGTAAAACTATAACAAAAACAATACAACAGCTGTTACATTATTTTTTTTTTTTTCTATCAGTTACACTAACCTGAAACTGATCAATAGCAAATTGTTGATCATTTAAGCTGCACGCATATTCATAAATTTCAGTCATATGAATTGCTTCATTTGTAACGAAATATGGATAAGGTTTTCGATGATCAGCACCTAATAGTACCATTTTTGTTTGTTGATCCTCATGTTTGCCAAATTCAACTTCGGCAATTAGATAGCAAAATTGTGCAGCACAATTACTGCCACGATTGTATAATGTGTCACCCAGTTGCGTTATCGCTTTTCGATTTAAATCAGCTGTACGTTGATGTGTGGAATTTGATATAATCATTGCTAAATGTGGACGCCATTCACCCCATTTCTCATCTGATACACACTATATATTGGAATAAAGGAAATCGTTGAATTAGTCTATCGAATTTTGAAATAAAGTTTTTTTTTTAGTATTTGATCAATTTTTGCAGGCGCATTCGCCAAAATTGTAAAAATCTTAAATATGAATATATTTTTATCAATGTAACACTTACTGTAACAACAGCTGGTATTTTTCCGGACAGCAACTGATACAATGTCTGTAATGGATCATTTATCGGCAAACCATTAGCGAAACGCATCATTACACTGGCATAGGTGCGTTTATCCAATTTACTTGCTAAAAATAATGCATGACCCCATAAACCATGTTTCATTGCCCATTCTAAAAAGCATAAAATAGAAAAGATTTCTCAACAATTACAAAAACCTAGATCAATTCTTTACCTAATGCTTCTTTACATGATCCGTAAAGTAAATATTCTCTAAACTTAAGTGTAATTTCAGCTTCAGTTAGTTGAGATTGAATATGACTACTACAATCAGTTTCCGATGGCACTACTTGAGCATTTAAATTATCACTAGCGGCAGTGTCAGTTTTTTCAGCGCCTCCACCAATATTTGCATTGCTATTACTATTTGTTGAATAGACTGATGGCGGACGTGACGATGCTGCGACCGAAGCCGAATTATTCTTCGTATTTTTAAGTAATAATTCCGCTATATCTGTGCCTACTACCACCTAAAACAAATCAATCGCTAACAAATTGTTCACAAATTTTTCTTGTTCGCTTAACGTACCCCATTTTGTCGAATTAATAGTATTAAAAATTCCCACATAAGTATATACGAATCAGCATCATCATCATCATCATTCTGACAATTACTCGATAATAGAGCACCTTTAATTTTACTATCACAATATTCGAGTATTTGTTTCTTATGTGTTACACCTTTAATTAACGGACCAGGAAATCGTGTCAATTCATTGAAATCATCATCATTGTCACGATGTATCATGTCGTGTAATTTGTGCAGTTCCACTATGGCACTTTCACCATCTGTCGGATAATTCGGTAAAATTCTTAATAGTTTACCACCATTTATAAATGTTGTTCGCATATGAGCACATGTGAATAATGATGGTGTGAGCCGTTGCGGTTCTGGTGTAGATGTTGTTTCGTACGGATACGATTTCAGTTTCGGTTCGTATGCCATGCTAAGAAAGAGAAATTTATTACAGCCGATTTTTAAATTTATCTGAATAAAAACTCCATTATTTTTATGTAAACTAAGGTGATAAGGTAAGTTCTGCATGCACAGCAACAGGAAAAAAAAAAACAAAAACTACAGGTTTTAATAGTGCATTCAATTGGCGCATCCACCAAAACCACAAATAATTGTTAGTTGCATAATATTAAAAAAAAAAAAAAAAGTGTTTTATGCTGCATGATTTACATTCATCAATGTAAACAAATATAATGTTGGAGATTAATAAATAATAGTTCAGCCCTTTGAACAAAAAAAAATTAACGATTTACATCGATTTAATTAACACACTAATCCATCACCTTTATCCATTTTAATTTCCACTATAAAAATCTATTTATCTATTACCATCTCTAGCAAACAAAAGATCATCAAACGACTCTAAATTATCTAGTACAAAATGACCAATCCCTACATCAATAATACAACAATAATAATAATAATAAAAAAAAAAAGAAAGAAACACAGTAGGGCTCACCTATTATTATTATCAAATGAGGAATGATTATGTACTCCATAATACCTTGCAAAAGAACTCGATTGATTATAAAAACTTTGCGCTGCATACCTAAATAATAAGCACATCAAAAATAAGCTCGGCACAAACATGATTGATAAACGTGATGTGATAAGGAGGAGGTTATAAACCATGATAATAAAAAAAAAAAAACAAATCGATGGGCGTGCGATCAGAAGAGCAAAGGCGTGCACAACATAAACTCCTCCTATATATATATATATTTTAATAAAACTCCGCCTACTCTCACTACTCAAAGAAAGGCGTGTCCCACACAGAACAATTATTATTATTCCACACAAAAAAAAAAAAAAGACAGAAACTGTTCTGATTACCTGCTGTCCTTATTCATAATTAATTCATCATTAGCTGAACTGCGTCCGGAATGCACCGATGCCCTTTCATCGCCAACAACAAATGATGACGATACAACACTAGCAGCTGTTGAAGCAGCAGCAGCAGCAGCAGCTGCTGCAGCTACGGTTGTCGCATGCTGTTGCTGTTGATAGTATTTTCGGTACCATTCAGCGTACGCTTGTGGATTTGTTCGACGTAAATTCTCATAGTATTGATATTGTTGATAATATGGATTGTATGGATCGTATGAATAATTCTATTTTTGGGACAATTAAATAAATTGAATTGAAAATGGAGCTAGACTATCGATGTGTTAAAACTAAAATTTACCTGATATGGATTGAATACATCACTTCCACCACCACCACCACCACCTATACGTGGTTGATCACTTCGATTTCTATACTCTTTTTCCTTTTCTCTTTTATGTCTTCGTTGTTCTCTTTTTTCAGTATCATCGCGATGATGACGATGATTCTCTCCTCTATATGATGATGATTCATGCAACGAATCCGAACGACTACTTGGCCTACTAGTAGAACGATTATTATCGATCGATTCGCTACCGTTCCAAAATCGCGGTGCCGGTCCACCGCCACCACCTCCTGCTCTTCCACCTCCACCACCACCTCCAGTAGTAGTAGTTGTAGTTCCGCTGTAATAATCATCTCTTCCCAATCTACGATGTCTTGTCACTCTATATTCTCTATCTCTTTCCATCATTAGCATTCGTTGTTGATGATCTCTTGTTGATTCTTTCCGATAATCACGACTTCTGTTGTCTTTTTCTTTACGTAGACTGTTGTATTTACGTTCGTAATCTGCAATTTCAATGCAATTTTAGATATATTTTTCAGAAAATTTAGTGTACGAATTGACAAAAATATGATGTGGATCACTAGGTTTGACCCAGACGCACCTTTTTCCTCTTCCCGCATTCTACCACGATCCCTATCACTATAATAATCTGTATCATCTTCATATCGTCTATCACGATTATGTCCTCGCCTACTACTACCACCACCACCACCACCACCATGTCGTCGTCTATCTTGTCCAGACATATCCGGTGAGTAGCGATTGTAATCCTTATATCTAAAATAAATCATTAACTGACTGGTTGTTATCAATTGATTTACCAAACAATCGAGATTACCTTTGACCCTCTGCCTTTTCATTATCTCCGCCACGTTGTGTTCGTTCACCACCACGTGGTGGTGGTTTTGATCCATCTCGTTCAACTGATGATCGTTTCTCACGATAATGATGTTGATGATGGTGTCCTCGCAATGTGTGCCTTTGTTTCCTGTCACTCGTATTCTCACCACTACTCTCTTCTTGTCGACTATGACGACGTGATGACTGTTGATATTGTTGATTACTGCCACCAGACAACATGTGTTGCCTGTCACCACTTTCATTATCATCATTATTATCGTCGTTGCTAACATCATTATCATTAGTTTCATTGCCTACTGTTAGATTACGAATGGAATTGGTTAGATTCGTTATAGAAACGGAGGAGGGTGTGTCCAGATCATTGTTGTGACCTTGATAAGAATCATCACACTTATTATTATATATTTAAATGATTGGTTGTGCAATTTACCTTCAACAGCTTCTCTACGATAACTTTCTTGCGAATTTTTCTCATTTAAAGAAGTTTTTCGTTTCACTGAAGCATATTCACAGTCTGCTATTTCTGCAAATTGAAATTTTCAGAATCAACAGACCCGCATATGCGATTCACCATCACTTACCTGAAGTTAGAAAATCAGCTGCACCACCACCACCACCACCAGAATCTCCAGCTACAGCAGCAACAGTATCACTGCCATCACTAACCCCATCTGCATTTCCACTAGTTATCTCCGAACGAATACTATTTTGTGATGATTGATGCTGCGATACAATCGAAGATTGTTGTAGTGGTGGTGGTGGTGGTGGTGGTGATGGTGTATCAGAACCACCAATTGTAGCTGATCGTGGACCATTTGATGGCTGTCGGCGATGCTGGTGGCTAATTTCTGCTAAGGGTGCTTGTTGCTGCTGCTGCTGCTGCTGTTGATTGTGGCGCTGATTATAATGATGATGATGATGTTGTGGCATTAGCGATGTTTCTGGTGAACTGGATTCACCTGGTATCATACGATGTAGACCTTCTGGTGGGCCACCACCAACACTAGAACTTGTATCACCACCATAACCTATAAAATCCGATCGAAACATTTTAAAGAATAATGATGGGTACTGCTAAAATTTTAGGTTAGATTGATAAGAAATATTCTTTCTTACATTCTAAAAAACGTAATTCTCTAATTAAATTCTTCTAAAATTTACAAAAAAAAAAACAAATCGTTTATTTTGGGATATTTGCAATTAATTACTTTGTCGTAAACTTGTTTCATTTTGTCCTAAAACTAGACGACTTAATCCAGGAGGCGGGTCACCGCCTACCGCCCCCAATGGCGACGTACTAGCTCCGCCTCCTACACCTCCCTGCCCAGAATCATTTAGCGAGCCGGGAATCATTCGCTGCAAACCAGGTGGTGGTAAAGGCATATCATTTCCAGTTTCATTTACTAAAAATACGCAAAGACCAATTTTCTATTAATGAATTGACTGCTAGTACACCTCCCGCACTGACTTACTTTCATTGCCATCTCGGCTAATTTCTGATAATAAATGTCCAGTCTCCAAATATTGATTGCGATCATTTATTGGTGCAACTGTTTCATTATTTTCAATTGCTGGCGACCAATGATGCGAATTTTTACGTCTAGTATTGTTAGATGATGTTGCTGATGATGGTGTATAATCCGGATGTTCCGAATTATCTGGCAAAGTTTCTAAATTCACAGATGATTGATTATTGAATTGAAATGGTCCTTGTTTAACAGCATCATGATCATTTTGTTGTTGTTGTTTTGGAACAACAGATTGTTCGGGAACATTAATTAATTTATTACTACGTGATTCCTCCGGTACTGACCAATTCCATGTTTCATCTGTAGTAAAACTATCACCTGGAGCATCGAAAAAATTATATAAAATAAAATATCGTCTTTACAAGACTTTACTCAACCTAAACTGGACATAACTGATGTCCCAGGTGGTGGTCCTGATTGCTGCTGTTGTTCAGCAACAGCTGAAGGATATAGTGACGCTGCTGCCTGTAATGGAGCAGACATGTCTTCCTCTTCACCCCATTCCCAATTATTCCAAGTGTCTGACGTTGTTGTTGTTGTTGTTGTGTTGGTATTGCCAGCTGGTGCAGCAGCAGCATATTGATATCCATAATTGGGAGAAGTGTTTCGGTATTGTTGTGCAGCCATGTACTGCTAAATATTAAAATTTTATTTATTCATTGAAATCAATAATTATATTAATATTTAACCTGTTGTTGCTGTTGGTGTCCATACGATGACGAGGTATTTGGATAGGGTTGCTGTTGCTGGCGTGGTTGGGGTTGCATATTATTCATATTTGAAGTTTGATTAATATACTCTGTTGTATGCTGTTGGTACGATGGCTGTTGCCAGTAATTTTGCGCTTGTGCAGGAAACTCTTGTAGAGGATAGTTGATTGTTTGATGAACAGGACCTTGAGGAGCACGCCACTGATTCTAATAACGATAATAATGTACGATAAAGTTTGCCAATAAAAAACTCCAAAAACAACGAAATATTAATATCCAATATGGCTGCTGTCCATGGCCTACTAGAAATATGTAGATCTTTACGTATTTGACATTATCAATGCATAAAAAAAAGATGTTATTTTTTTATAAAATCGGATTTATTGCATTCTGTTCTCGCATAATTTATCAGTTTACAATTTATGAGTGTTGATTTGTCAATAAAAAAATTCAAAAAAGCAACCAAAAATTAATATCCAATATGACTGGTGTAATTTTACCGGCCATATTGTCCATGGCCAACTAGATATATGTAGATTTTGACCA
This sequence comes from Platypus cylindrus, assembly GCA_949748235.1. Classification (NCBI taxonomy): domain Eukaryota; kingdom Metazoa; phylum Arthropoda; class Insecta; order Coleoptera; family Curculionidae; genus Platypus; species Platypus cylindrus. The sequence goes on from OX456494.1 coordinate 11,671,627, forward strand.
ATGCATAAAAAAGAGATGTTATTTTCTTATAAAATACGATTTATTGCAATCTATTATCTAATATTGTATCAGTTTGCACTCTAATTTAAATAAACCATTATATTTTTCATGCCAAAAACATAAAATAAAATATCGATCTGATTCGAAACATCATTTCCCATACGAATAATAAATCTTTTCAAGAAAGTACGTAATTGAACAAATTATTCATTTATGACTTTCATTTCAAGGAGTTTACTTTGTTGCCAAATTGGTGGATGAAGAAAAACTACAATTAAAACGAAAAAAAAAAAATTAAAATAAAATTTAGCGTGCCATTTTGACCTTGACCGCAAGCCACGCCTCCACGACTTCACACAATTCAGAAGAATGTCACTTTCATTTGACATTCAATTGATTTTTATCGTAAGAAAAATTTGGAAATTTTTCTTTTTGAGGCAAAACTGGAAAACTCAAATTGAAAATCTTTTGTGAAAATTATTGCACATCGCTAGTCGCGGTATTATCATGGCTTGTAAGGTAGGTACATGTGTATGTTTTAAATAATTTGATTCAAACTAGCCATTTTTTTTATTTTTTTTTGGAAAAAATTATTTGAATTATCCAATCAATAAATATTATTTTGAAAAAATGAATGTTTTCAGGCAAAAGATGAATGCGCAAAAATTGCTATGCGAAATGAATACAAAATTATAATGGTACGTCACGGTGAATCGGAATGGAATCAAAAAAATCTATTTTGCGGTTGGGTAAATGTGGAGCTAAGTGAACGTGGTGTACAGGAAGCGATAAAAGCTGGTCAGGCATTAAAACAGGGTGGTTATCAATTCGATATTGCCTATACATCGGTACTGAAACGTGCCAATAACACACTCGACGGTATATTGAAACAATTAAATCAACAAAATATACCAATAGTAAAAACATGGCGTTTAAATGAACGCCATTACGGCGGTCTTACTGGATTAAATAAATTGGACACGGCTGCCAAATATGGTGAGGAACAAGTGGCAATATGGAGACGTAGCTACGATACACCACCACCACCAATAACACCTGACAATCCATATTATGATGGTATTGTAAATGATCCAATTTACAATGATGGACCAGCGAAAGATGAATTTCCAAAATTCGAATCGTTAGAATTGACTATTAAACGTACATTACCATTTTGGAATGAAACAATTGTGCCGCAAATTCTAGCTGGCAAAAGAATATTGATTGGTAAGAATTCGTTTAAAACACACACACACACACACGTCATGATACGAATATTAACACATAAAGACAGAGAGAAATCGATTAATTTTTTTTTTTTTTTGTAGCTGCTCATGGTAATAGTTTAAGAGGCATTGTAAAACATTTGGATCGAATGAGTAATGAGGAAATTATGACATTGAATCTACCAACTGGCATTCCATTTATGTACACGCTGGATCAATCATTGAAACCTGTACCGGGCGGTAGTTTACAATTCCTCGGCGATCCAGAAACTGTACGAAAAGCAATGGAAGAAGTTGCGAATCAAGCCAAAGTGAAAAAATAAATAGCCAATTAGTAGTAGTAGTAGTAGTAGTATCTCTTAATTAACCACTGATAAACTTTTGTTTGTTAATAAAAATAAACAATTTGTAATTTATTATTAAATTATCTCCGCGAACACAACAAACAGAAAAAATGCAGCGGGACTTTTTTTTTTTTTTTTAAAGACTCACCTCCTGATTGGAATGTTGATTTGAATTGAGCATTTGAGCTGCTGATTGTTGTGGTGGTGGATGATTATTTGGTGGCAATGATGTCCCACCACCTCTTTGAGTTGCCCAAGACATTGTCGTCTCTTTTCTATATGTGTGTGTTATCGATCTGGAAAGGTCAGAAATGATACTATTCAAATCGTTAAATAATTAATGAATTACACTGTAAATTTAGTCAACGTTGGCGTTTATTTCAATGCAAAATATGCAAAGTAATTGCCTACAATATGTTAGGTGATTATCGATAGATTTGAATTGATTAGCAATTATATTTCATGTTTTATTTGATTGGATTTAATTTATTGTTCATAGTTTTACCTTTATTTACTAAATTCATAATGTTAAACAACACAATTTTTATGAAAAATAAATTAATTAAAATTACGGGACCAAGTAACAACGAACGAACAACAAAAAAAAAAAAAAAGAAACGGAGCAGAAAAAATAAAAGAGAAACTTAAATAGGAAAATCTAAAAGAAAATACAAGGGAATCAATTCACTTATTATCACTACGCTAGTTGCTTTTTATTTTTTTAAATTATAATTTTAAATATTCCAATTCTTATCACAATCACATAATAATTGTCAAAAATTGAAAATATGGAAATGCGAATGAGGTTAACTTCGAATTATTTCTATCATTTTTCAATACACAGGAATTGAATAGATCCGTCATTATCTAACATATGAAATGACATTTGCAAATTACGTGGCTTATAAAAATGAAGATTTTTCGATTTAAATTATCAAAGTGTAAATAGAATTTAAGAAACTGATGCATTCGTTGCATGTTGTTGAATACAAAAACTTCATTTTATATTGGTATTGTTACAAACAAACTACCCATCTTAGTTTGCTGCAACCTAAGATACACTGAACGTAATGCACCATCTATTAGAAATTGTACCAAGTTCAGTTAATTAATTAACAATTCTTGACTCCAATTAATTGTGTTGATCATTTAATAGTTCATAATGTGAATTTATAATTACAAATAAATACATTGTACGCATATATGTAGTATTTTACTGAATTACACGTAATTTTGTACATCTCACAACAGATTAATTTATTAGATTATATTATTTACTTAAATAATATTTCTTTCTATTGTTAGAAACAAAATTCAATTGTATCTAATCTGCATTGTCACCCCAAACAAAATTATGATGCCATGTACAAATAAAAGACTTATCAAAAATGCTATATAAAACATATATAAGTTTAGTTTAAAATTATTAAAATATTTTTCTTTGTTAATTAATTTAATCAGAAGAGAATTCATTCATTCGAAAAAACCAAAAAAAAAAACTTGTGAATTATGTAAAATTTCATTAATTGTTAGCGAAAAATTAATATCTTGAGAAATACACTTGGAAAATCTTATTAATTCGTTGGCAAAAATGGATCATATAGGGAAAACTGCTCGTAAACAAAATCCAAGGGAAAGAGCGAATTTATTGTCTCTGTTAACTTTTTCGTAAGTATTTTTCGTTTAAAAAATAAACTAAATCTTTATTCAGCTCTCCATAATAATATTATTATTATTATTATAGCTACACAAGTGGCATGTTTAAAAAATCATTTAAAAAAGACTTGGAAGAAACGGATTTATATGACGTAGTAAAATGTTGCGAAGCGAAAAAGAATGGCGATAAATTCGAAAAAGTATGGCGTAAAAACTACACGAATCGCGATACAGCGAGTAAAACAATTTGGAAAGTTTTATGGAAATGTTTCGGACCGATGTATTTCTTTCTTGGTTTAATTAACTTAACATGGAAATTGATCAGTAGGTACATATAGAAACAAATTAAAAATTTGATAAAGACGACGCTCTAAAATTTTATTTGTCACTGTTTACAGTATTTACGAGCCAGAAGCCATATCGAAATTCGTCTCCTATTTTAATCCAAAACAAACAACAATTACATTTGAAGATGCACTTTTCTATGCCGGTTTAAAAATTGCTTTAAAAATTGGCCACGCTCTCTACATACAAAATTACTTTATTTATGTACAGCAACTAGCTATACGTATTCGTACATCGTTTTGTTCATTGGTTTATCGAAAAGCATTGAAATTAACACCAATGGCACTGAATGAGATCAGTTTAGGCAATGTCATTACGGTTATTACAAAGGATGTAATGGTTTTCGAACACAATATGATGCTATTTAATGATTTATGGATTGAAATTATACGATTAGCTGTTGTTTGTTATTTATTATATAATAAAATGGGATGTGTTGGATTTATTGGTGTTGGCGTTATACTTATTATTGTTCCATTGCAAAGTAAGTGGATAGATGACACTGAACATACAAGTTTGATTGACAGTTTCACATTTAAATTGTATATTTACAGTTAAATGTTATTAGTTAGGATTTTATCTATTTATTATGTTCCATTTCCAGTTTATATTGCTAAATTAATCAAAAACTTACGTTTGGATTTAAGTAAGAAAACTGATGAACGATTGCAGGCAACCCAAGAAACACTGTCAGCCATTAAAACTATTAAAATGTACACATGGGAAAAAGTATTTTCGAATAAGATTGAACAAAAACGAAGGTTTGTTATGTACATATAGTAAAAAACAAACAATTAGATTAACGTTTCCTACAAGTTATAATGAATTCGTTCAATTTTTCTTTTACAGAAAAGAAATGAAGTATTTAATGAAATCCTTCTACTTGCGATCGCTTAATTTCATTCTAGGCATACTAATGTCCAAGATTGGTTTCTATGTACTAATAATGGCCTATATAGCTGTACATAAAACAGCAAATGCCGGTGTAATTTTCTACGCCATGAAAGTATTTGGCGATATAAAACATTCAATTGGTATTTTGATACCATTTGGTTTAGGACGTGGTGCTGAACTATACGCATCATTACAGCGCATTACTAAAGTACTAACAAGTGATGAATTGGTGAATGAAAACACTCCAAGTGATAATCAAGAAAAATTGATCGCGAAAAACGAGCGACCGCCGACGGTGCGCCTCTCCGACATATCGGTGATCATTAAAGGCAATGAAATTTTAAAAAATATCAATACAGAACTAAAATCTGGATTGACTATTGTTACCGGGCCATTGGGTAGTGGAAAAAGTTCATTATTAAAACTATTCCTCAAAGACTATCCAATTGATACAGCGGCCACTGCTGCTGGTAAAATCCAATCGGACGCATCATTTTCCTATTGTTCACAAGATCCATGGCTGTTTCCATCATCGATTAAACAAAATATCATTTTCGGTGAACAGTACGATGAATTACGTTATAGAGAAGTAATTAATATATGCGCATTACAATATGATTTCGATTTATTTGAACAAGGCGATGAAACAATTGTCGCTGATCGTGGTCTGAATTTGAGCGGTGGACAACAGGCACGCATTAATTTAGCACGTGCCATTTATAAACAGAGTGATGTTTATTTATTAGATGATCCACTACACGCATTAGATCCAAATATACAAGAATTTGTCTTTGAAAATTGTATATTGAATTTTTTAAATGGAAAAATCTGTGTATTAGTTACACATAATATACGACAGAAAAACTATGCTAATCAATTGATTGTAATGAAAAATGGTGCAATTCAATACGATGGTAAACCGACCAATGTACAACTCGATATTTTAAAGGAAATCGAAATCGAACTGCAACAGCATCAACAAGAAGAAGAAGAGAAAAACAACGATGAAAAACCATGTGAAGAAGACAATAATAACGAAACAACGGCATTAATTCAATCTGCAACGATTAAGAAAGATCGAAAGAAAATTTACAGTGAAGTAAAGAAAACTGGTAAAGTTGATTTGGCGGTATTTAAAAAATATTTCGCATTTGGCGGTGGATTTTTATTATTTGGTAGTATTAGTCTTTTGTTTATTGGTTCGGAATTTACTGAAAGTTATTCAGCAAGACTATTAACTAATTGGTAAGTAATTTACGAATACAATTAATGGTGTATACCTGGTTGCCTGTAAGTATGCTATTATTGGATTTTTTATCGATCGGGAATGTCGATCCTTAAATTGTGTTGTATTGTTTAATTTTCGTTTTTTTTCAAATCGAAATTCCAGATAACAAATCCAGTAATAAACAAAATACTGTCGAAAAATAAAATCTAAGTATGCACCATGACATCTAAATTCAAAATGGCGCCGACAATATTTACGATATTGACAAATTTATGACGTCACAATAATCAGCCATTTTTTTTTTTTTTTTTTTAAATATAGGATAAATGTCGAAGAAAACGTTACGAATTTAAAATACGACATATCGAATCAATCATCAATCAATTCAATTACATTTACACAATTAAAAAGCGAATCGAGTTTCATATTAAAATTATATTCGTTCATGATTATTTGTTCAGTCGTATTGGATTTAATCAAGCAATGGCTATTTGTCGATTTCGCACGAAAAGCATCGATCAATTTGCACAATGAAATGATTGAGAAATTAACAACGGCCGTTATGCGATTCTATGATAATTATTTTATTGGAAATATCCTAAATCGATTCTCACAGGATTTAACTAAAGTTGATGAACATTTACCGCATACAATTAATCATTTCATTCGGGTATATATATATATATATATACAAATGACAAAATGGCGGACGAAATTGACATTACTAATAAAATTATTTAATTTTTATCTAGATTGTTTTAGCAATTGGTGGAATAATCGCATTAGTATCCAGTGTTAATTGGCAATTTTTAATACCAGCAACGGTTCTAGTGATTTTATTAATTATTATCCAGCGATTGTACATACCAGCAGCGAGAAGCTTGAAACGATTAGAATCTGCCAGTAAAATCAAGATTTACGTCTTCGGTTCTATTATGATAATGTTTTGCATTTGTTTACTAGCTCGTAGTCCATTAATTGGTCATTTAAATGCAACAATGGAAGGTGTTACAACAATTCGTGCATCGAAAGCGCAACAAATTCTAGTGGAGGAATTCGATCGACATCAAGATCTTTATACATCCGCTCATTATATGTCGTATTGTATACGTAGGGCTTTTGGATTTTTTATGGATATCCTTTCATCGATATTTATTACGATTATTATTGGAAAATTATTATTTTACAATACAGGTATATTGAAATAGATTGATTTCATACGTAGGAAAATGGTGGCTGTCATTGTATGTCTGGTTGCATACATACTGATACCTATTATACTAGTTAATTGTCATATATGACCTTGATAGTCATCATTTTTTTATTTTCGCTAAACAAATAAAGCACAAAATATATTTTTAGGTGAAGCTGGTGCTGATATTGGTTTAGCAATTACAAAAGCATCATCTCTAGCAGCTTTAGTTCAATGGGCCCTCTTACAATGGTCCGATTTAGAAAATGATATGACCTCAGTTGAACGGGTACTAGAATATACTGAAATCGATCAGGATCAATACGATGGTGATAAGCCCGTACTACATTGGCCCCGTAAAGGTTCAATTACTTATAAAAATGTTTCATTAACCTATAATAAGACGGAACGCGTATTGAAAAATATCAATTTCGATGTTAAATCGAATGAAAAAATTGGTATAGTTGGTCGTACCGGTGCTGGAAAATCGTCAATTATTTCCACATTGTTTCGTTTATATAATTACGATGGTGTAATATTAATTGATGGTGTTGATATTAGGACAGTTGCTTTGGATTGTTTAAGGAGTAGTATTTCGATTATACCACAGGAACCATTATTATTTCAAGGTATAAAATGTTCTTGAAGTTTTAAACTAATTTAAAGTGTATCTATTAATTTATGCTATTACGCTCTAGGCACAATTCGTCAAAATATCGATCCATACGATAACTACAGCGACGAGATTATTTGGAAAATTCTAGATCTCGTCCATATGAGACAAGACATACCAAATTTAAGTTTACCAATAAACGATCACGGCACGAATTTCTCAACAGGTCAAAGGCAATTAATTTGCTTGGCACGTGCAATAATTAAAAAAAATAAAATCGTCGTATTGGACGAGGCAACAGCTAATATGGATCCTGATACTGAATTATTATCGCAAAATGTTATACGACAAAATTTCGCCGATTGTACAATGTTAATTATAGCGCATCGATTACAATCGGTTATTGAATGTGATAAAATTATTGTTATGGATAAAGGGGAAATTGTTGAATTTGATCAACCGCAAAAGTTGATTAATGATAAAACTAGTTGTTTTGCTAAAATGTTAGCTAACGATTCATAGTTATTGGTTATTGAATGAATCGATTGTTTATTATTCTACTAATTTAAGTATTGTTATATTAATCTTGACAAAATGGTGAAGGTGCTTAACAATTTTATTAATTTGTAATTACAACATAAACAGTTTTACTTAATAAAAGCAAATATAAAAATAACAATTAAAAGACCATTTCCATGACTCTACTTACTCTTTAGGAATATCATAAACCCCACACACTTTATTTGCTGGTAATGCCCGATCTGCAATCCAAAATACAACTGACTTAATCAAAACTCAATCTAGAATAATTCGCATTATAATTACCAATTTGTTTTGGATAGGTCAAATTCAAATTATTCATAATATCAACAAATTCATCTTCACTTTTCGTTAGACGTGGATTCAAACGTTTCTCCTCATCAACCGTTGTACATGTACGACCATTATAATCATGTGCCGGATACAAAATGGTCGCAGTCGGTAATGTAAACAATTTCGTATGCACACTATTATATAATATACGGGGATTGCCTTCTTGGAAATCGGTACGACCACAACCACGGATCAGTAAGGCATCGCCAGTAAATGCAATATTCTGTTGTAGAATGTAAGAAAAGAATAAATTTCACATAAAGTAATTAATGACAAAAGACATGAATTTCTGGTTGCATATATCGCGAATTCGATCATATTATATTTTTTATAATCGATATTTACTTACTTGTTGTTGACAATAATACGATACGCATCCGTTTGTATGTCCCGGTGTACTTAATACACTTAAATATTGTTTACCAAAATGTATATGATCACCATCCGTAACGAAACGATCAGCTTGAGCACCACTTTGTTTCGATATAATTGTCTGGCAACCGGATAATGATCTTAAATAACCGGTGCCAGTTATGTGGTCGGCATGCATATGAGTATTAACTAGAATACGAAATAATTAACTGAAAAACTTATCTAGTTTTAATTGCTGCCACAGACAATATATTATTCTGTGATTGTTGTCACAGATAACATTATCGGTGATTGTCAAATCAAGAAACATTCAACATACTGGCATATTTTAACTTGAAATTCAAATCTTTTACAAGTTGCCAATCGCGTTTAACCGTTTCTAATACAGGATCAATTAAAATACATTCTCCAGATTCTTTGCATGCCAACAAATATGTGTAGGTGCTGCTTGTATGTTCGAATAACTGAAAATTAATATATTTTTACATTAAAATTGTACATAGTTGATCGGATAGTAGCGAAACAACATCGACACCATTCATATCAATTAGTTGTTGCTGGAAATTACAATTTTGAACAGAAATTTGCAAAACGGAGTTGAAAGTTTAGAATTGTTCCTAGAATATAGGAACATGTTCTGCCACACCTTTATAAAGTATCTATTTACTGCGCCACTGACCTATCAATCTCTATATATTAATTACAACTTATTGCTTACCTGCCTAAAAACAAAACTGGATTGAAATGAACTGAAAAACTTTTTAATCTGTTTGTATGTGTTCATTGTATATTTTGCATTTTATCTTTATTGTGTACAATTATTTATGTACACGTAGATTAATAATAAGAAAACAAATGTAAACATATCATCTATAATCATCATCATCATCCTATTAAGTGACGAGACTTTAAATAAAGAAAACGTTTTTAAATTCAATTGAAAAATCGACCGCTTAACGGATAGATGCCATCCCATAGCCTACTATGTACTATGTACATGACATTGAATGGCCGGTGCACTCGGTGCACACTGCGAATTGAAATACCGCTCGTGTTTTAATAAAATTCTTTAAATAAAACAGTTTATGTAAAAGAAAATTAATTAAACAAATGCTTTCAAAAAAAAAACTACCAGTAACTGAAAATATATATGTAGACAATTACGGATTTCAGTGTGCACCGAGTACAGAGTCAGTGCACTACTGAGTACCAGTTACATACGGATGATTTAATTGCCAATTTTTTAAAAAAAAAAAATTTTAATTGGCGTACGAGTCAAAAAAATTAAATTTGCTGTGTAGTACTAAAAAAAAACAAATGGCATAGATATTCCCTAAAAATTTTTGGTATTTCATTCATTCATCTCGAATCGTATTAAACCTTCATCAACAATTAAGGTAATAAAGAATTATTTAATTTAATGTTCACCATTGTATTTTTGTATATAGTTATTTTTGGCCAGATTATACTGGTTGGATATCCATACAGCCCTGACCTAAATTTAATAGATTTCTGGTCCAATTTTTCAATGATAAAGATGCTCTAATTTTAGATTAGACGGGCAGCGCGCGTATTTTACATTCGAAAGCGTCAATAAATTCATCAAAAAGTATTTGTAAATTATTCGAATAAAACTCATATAGGTGTTTCGCATTCAACTCTTCGTTCTTATGTCCTTTAACCGGTTTAACCGCCTCTTTTTTTTTTTTTTTTTTGTTTATTATTCATTCAATCCATTTATGGAACACGGAATTTCTGCTCTGGTCTGGTGTCCGTGTAGGCAGCTAGGTTTTTATTGTCGTTATTTCAAAAACGTTAGATATGTATGGGATGGGTGATTCTTTAATGTAATTGTTTAATTATGTATTCCTACACCTACACAAAGAAGATTTTTAATTCAATATAAATTAAAATGCGACGAAAGAATTATTCCAGATGATGACACAAAAACAAATTCATCTGTGTGCACTCCATGTGTCCAGACAGACAGCTAGACAAACACACAGAACAAAAGAATCGCTATCAAAAACAATAGATAGATTATTATCAAATTAAAATTGCGCTGCGCTGAAAAAAAAAAACTGATAAAATCAAGTTAATACCAGATATATAGTATACACATCCACCACTATGGTAAAAAGAACGAAAAAAAAAAAAAAAAACGCCAAATAGAATGGCATCGCCATAGAAACAAAGGCCAACTGCCAAGCAGGCAACCTAGTAAACATCACGCGCATAAGCAGCACGTAGTTAATTTTCTTTTCTTTCTCTGGTATTCATTTTCATTCCGTGTTTTTCCTCTGTGTAGGAGGAGATGTGCAAAATATTTAATTCGAATAAATAACAACGGTTTTGTGTAATTTAATTTATGTGAATTTTTTTTCCTATTTTTAAATTAGATGGCAAAAGGTCATCATCATCGTTCAGTGGAAAATTACGATTTTTTATTCGCTCCTCCTTTCATTTTATGGACTAATTATACGTTCCTTATTAATTGTTCTATATGAAGAATTATTAGTGTTTTTCGTATTTGTGTTGCTATTTAATAGTGTCATCGTTTTCATTTGTTTTATTATTTAGAAATATAAAATTCGTTTTTTTTTCGCTGCAACAGGATTCATCATAACAAAGTAAGTGGTTTCATTCTAATCATCGTGCTAATTCGATTGTTTCCGTAATGCGTTTCGTTGTTTGTTATGTAAACAAAAGACGGATGATTTTTCATATGAATCTAGTTTTTAGTCGTAGTCGTTTTTATCTTAATCCGTAATTAAACAATTGTTTATTTATTTTCGATATTTAATTATTAAATTTTACCACGATTAGTAATAAATAATTATTCCGTAATTCATTTGGTTTTTTTAATTTTGATTATTATTTAACGATACACACACACAACTTTCCATTTTTCCTCCTTCCTCAATAGACCCGTTCGAATTATTTATTGAATCGAACGGGGCCCAATTTAATGTGACGTAACATAATTATTTCACGCATGAGGAGGTTTTCTATTTTTTTTTTTTGCAATAATTCTATAGCCTACTAGATTAATTGTATGTGTATAGGTAGAAAAGCGAAACAGATACGAATTTCTATGCTGCTATTTTTTTGTTTTTAGTATATTACAATATGCCATCATTATTGGAAGCACTAGAGCAAAAATATGGCGAAGGAATGACCATTGAGTCGGAATCGTCAACGATCAGTCCTGATTCAGATCCAGCTGGGATTTCAGTTGCAATTTTCGTACCGTGCAGGTAGGAATTAATCGTATTTACGATTAAAATCGTATTTTTAAATAATTTCATTGTCTACCTATTTTTATCCTCTGTCACGTCGGTTAGGCAACCGAAAATTTATCTTTCAAATGAAATTTATTATTTATCTAGAGTGCCTTGATGAATAGAATGCATTTATTATTTACTCACCATTTTCTTTGTATGTATATTAAAACGGCGAGTTCAATATTTCCTTTATCACTAAATAATTTATTACATCCGAATATGGAAATTGAAGGTAGACTTGTTTTTATTTATTTATTCATTTATTTTCATAGACCTGCCCGTGCCGCAGTTCCTGCTCTTTTAGTATTAAATGATTGTGATATTGCAACCGCTGGTGAACGTGATGCACTAATTGCAAAATGTTCAAATGTCGAAGAATTGGATTTAGCCAAAAATAAACTGGATCGTTGGACCGAAGTAAATAATCAATTCATTTCTACAAAATGGCTGAAGGTCACATCATGTTCACCACACATCAAACGCTAATGTCAATATCTGGTTGCCTATAAATTTGACCTTCAGTCCATTATATCTACAGATGAATATTTTAATGGTGACGATTTTTTTTTAGGTTTTTCGAATATTAGAACAAATGCCACGTTTGAAATTTGTAAATTTAAGTTTTAATATACTATCGAAACCATTGGAAACGACATTAGACAAAACCCATCGATGGGAAAAATTACGAAGTTTAGTATTAAATTCAACATATGTTAATTGGCCAAGTGTAAAAGAAATATTGGATCATTTACCTAGTTTGGAGGAACTTCATTTAAGTTTAAATGATTTCAATAATGTCGATTTACACAATAATAAAATATCTAACAGTGATGACGTTAAAAATGAACAAAATGACGATAGTTGTTGTTGTAATAGTGCCGAAATTGAGGAGAAGGCAAATTGTAATTGCCAGAATTACAAATTTAAACATAAGCATCAAGTAATTCGTATTTTACATTTCACTGGCAATCCAGTTGAAGATTGGAATGAAATTTCTAAATTGGGTAAAACACCGATCGATTTTTCTTCGATTTTTATTAATTTTTGCATCTGTTTAAATCTAGGTTATGCCTTTCCCAATTTGGAATCATTAGTACTAGCCGATTGTCCAATTAAATCATTAGAATACAGTGATGAATGCAAAAAATGCACAAAAGAAAATCAAACAGAAAAACGGGACGATAGACTAAAAGAAGAAAAAGATGCTCACGATGCATTCAAGGCATTGAAAATATTAAATTTAAATTCAACAAATCTATCTACATGGGATGATATAGAGAAATTATCGAAATTTCCGTCATTACAATGTGTTCGAGTACAGGTATAAAATAAATGGCGAATGCGCTAGGAAAGCGGAATGTCTGTAGCTTTTAATTATCGATTTTATTCATTTATTATTGTCCAAAAGGGTTGTCCATTATGGGAAAGTAATGAATACACTGAACACGAACGACGTCAACTATTAATTGCACGTCTACCAAATGTACAAACATTAAATGGTGGTGGTCAAATAACAGCTGAAGAACGAGAGGATGCGGAACGTGCATTTATAAGATATTATATGGACAAGCCGGAAAGTGATCGACCTGAACGGTAGTAAATTTAATTTTAAATCAGTTTGTGTTTTTATTCTACAAAACAATTGTAAAATTCCTTATACTCCAATTTCTAGTTATTCGGAATTAATACAGATTCATGGCAAATTGGATCCATTAGTTAATGTTGATTTAAGACCCGAAAAACGAGTGAAAGTAACATTTACATGCGGTTCAAATAGTGAAATACGATCAGTCGATGTCTATCGTACGGTTAGTGATTTGAAACAGAAACTGGAAGGATTTGCCGGTTTCACAGCAGCTAAAATGCGATTGTTTTATGTTGATCAAGACCTTAGAGATATACAGGTAGTGGAATGTTTAATATATGAAAAATGTAAATAAAAAAGTGTTCATATTTATCGTTAAAAGGGACCAGAAGAAATGCGATATCCATCGAAACAATTGTACAGCTACAATATACGTTCGGGTGATGAAATTTTAATTATATGTAAAATTGAATGTAAACGAAGAACGGCCAGTGAATCAAAGTAAATTTTTCGCATGCTCTAATCCAAAATATCGCTGAAATGCAATTAAAAATATGTATGGTTTTTTTTTTTTTTTTTTAGGGCTTCAGAGAAAGATGAAAGGGCAATGTACAACCTTTAAATATAACAGAGTAAGCGGCTTATTACGTTGGCGGCGGAATCAGAAATTTAACACTTCCCGTTATACTAATTTAATTATAAAAGAAGCAATTTTTATGATGAAATAACTAAATATTTTTCTAAATATGTATATTTTCCAAGAGCAGCTTCCAGCATTTTCTATGTTTATATACCTACTTTTGTGCTTATATTTGATAAGTATCTCTCAAAAAGTATACATAATAAAAACTAGACACCTGTTAAATACATTTTGTTACGATATGTGATATTAATGTTGAAAACAAAAAAAAAAGATTTCTAACTAAATATTTTAGTTAAAACATGGCCAAATAGTTTTTTAATGATCATAAATACATTTTTTTTAATATTTTGGTTTATAATATTACTTTTATAAACAATTATAGCTGCTATTCTGTGCAGCTACTGAATAAGTCTACTAACAAAATTAATTTTAAAAATATTGGGTGGTGTTTCTTGGTTAACTTTATCGTTTATATAACGTGTAGTTTAAAATTGATTTGAATAAATACTCAGATTTTTGTTCTGAGTAATAAATACGAAACAATGTTTAAATTTGGTTTTTTTGTCAAATTCCTAGACTGTTAAAAAGAAGACGATAAAATCTTACCCAAATGCTCGCATTACAATACCATAACATATCTGTTTCCATATAAGTAAATTTTCCTCCTTAATTGGGTGGAATTATCCAACTTCGTAAACATAACTGTAATTGAAAAACAATTTAAGTTTTAAACGTAAATATTTAAAATAAGGTTATAAAATTTGTTAAATCAGATTGAAGATTTTAGTGGCGCCATCTCTTATACAATCGCCAACTATCGTTTTACTACAGGTTTCTGTAATTTGATCTTAAGAAATCCTGTTATTGTCGGAATTAGTGCATTGTGATATAGCCACAATCTTTGGTTATTGTGTAAGAAATGGCGGTACGTAAATTTTAATTTTTGTAATTTGGATTTGTGAAATGTGTGTGGTGTTTCGGGATTAATCAAATTAAATTGATAATAAGCAATTATCCTTATATACAGTAATATCCCAATACAGTTGGGATTCTTTTGATTAGTAAACATTACAATTACTTTTATTATTATTATTTAATCTTTACACAGTAGTTCTATTCTACCATATTTATTCTATATTGGTATACTGGATATTCTCTAATTTCCAGCGAAATTCCAAATTCTAAGTAAAGAGCAAACACATTTTCACATATACATACACACAACATAACAGAAACAGTAGCAAAAAAAAAAAATAGAAAAAATACAGTCACTTACACACAAAATTGCCGGCATCTTATTTTAAATAGAGAAATTATAACAAAAACAGGACATACTCTAAATAAATAATAAAATTAATTAATGCACTAAATGCTTAAATTCACATCATAATTACAAAAAAAAATAAAAAGAAACTTAGAGTTCTTGATGTAAACCTTCGCCTTGTCCGTCTTTGTCACTGCCGCCATCTTTGTTCGTATTCTTCTTCTGATCGTTTTCTATCGTTGATTTCAATTTTTTTCCTGGTGCGATTTTAAGAATGTTCTCCTCTTCATTTTTCTTGTTATCGTCGAGTTTTTTTTCTTCATCATTACCATTACTTGGTTTTTCTTGTTGTTGTTTCGATTCACTATTCTCAACTTTCTTTGGCTTAAAATAACGTAATTTCGTCAATAAATACTTCACTTCTCGATCAAGAGCTGCGATTTTATCCATAATTTGTTTTATCGTTAATTTTGGACTTTCGGAATGTTTAAGGGCATTCTGTTCGTTAACCGTTTTATTTTTCCATTCAATTGTTTCGTTTACGATTTTTTCTAATGCGTCAATTTCCCCATCACGAAATACCGCCTTTTCCGGATTAAATGCTTCGGTTAGATTTCGAGCAGTTTTTATAAATGTCGTCGAATGATTCAGCATTGAATCGAGTGCTTGCAATGCTTCCGGTCGTTCTTTATGTTCCCACACTTTGGCAAATAAGTCTTTAGTTAATTCACGTAATTCAGCTAGTTTTCCTTCATATATTTTTGCACTGGCATCGGTACCTTCATCATACAACCACTCGGATAATGCTGAGCAAACTTGTCGTATATTTTCCACTTCCTCAACGGTTGCTGCTCGTATAAATTCATCTTCATCTAATTTATTTTGCACATCAATTATGAAACTTTCCAAATTATTCAATGCCGTTGCACGTTTGTTTAGATCTTTTTCAATTTTATCGAATCGTTTAATTTTTTCTAATGATCCATCGATTTCATTTACATCTAGTGGTCGTATTGATAGAAAAGTCGGCATAGCGACTAATTGCTTTTTTATTGTGATAATTTTCGATTTCAATTCTTTATCAGTTGAATTTACAGTTGATTTCAATGGAATTTCCTCTTGTTTTTCAGTAGGTACTTGCGTATCTTCAGGGATTGTCGTTGTTGGTACTGTTGTTGTTGTTGTTGTTGCGGTTTCATCTTCATTTATTTCATGTACAGGTTTCTCATCAATACCTTGTTCAGTGGTGTCCAATGGTGTTTTCTCATCACCACTAAAGAATTTACTGAACGTACTGCCCAATCTCGATAACGTTCCCTCATCTTCGACTGGTACAGTTTTTTCCAAAACTAGTTCAGCACTAGCTATATTCAATACACCGGATTCATCGATATTGAAATGTACTTTAATGCCTTTCGATTCGGTATTCTCATCCGAATTCGATTCTAATTGATAGGCAACATCGGTAACTTGATATTTCGTTAAATTATGCGAACCGATATTCGAAATCTCATTCGGTTCATTTAAATAATCTAATTCAGCGTAATTTGCATAAAAATCGAAATCGTCCGTGTGTTTATTGAATGTTATGATTTTCCGTTGCGGATACGGATTCATTAAACTGAAAAGCATACGTTTCACCGTTTTAATACCTGCAACAAATACATTGTTTTAATGAAAATTGAGATTATTTTAATTGATTTTGTACCGTCGGCTGTTTGCCGTTGAAAAACTATTTGAATTGGAAACAAGACGGCATCTTTCGTAATAAATTTCGTTACTTTAAAACCGGTACTTAAATCGGCTGCTTTATAAGCAGCTCCCATTGCTACGGCCTCGTCGGCATTTAGATTTTTCGATAGGTCTTTACCGATACTTTTTTGTAGGGTTTCTTGGATTTTTGGCATTCGTGTACCTACAAAAAAAAAAAAACAAAGTCAAATTACATCTCTAAAATGGATTTATAGCTAATCTAGTTTTGATTCTTACCTCCACCAACGATCACAACTTGACTAACAATATCCATAGTTAAATGAGCCGTTTTCAATGCTCGCTCAACCGGTTTCGGTATCCTGACCAATAAATCGTTAATTAGCCCCTCCAATTCATCACGTGTCACCAGCAATTTATAATCCTGCTCATCAATTAGACCTTCGATTTGTGCATAATGTTCTGCATTAGCTGACAGTACATTTTTCAAACGGCCCGCCTCTTTGAACACTTTCGCCATTGCTCGCGGATTTTTAAAAATGTCCATACTGGTTTTTTTCATATCGTTAAATTTCTTTGCTAAATAATCGCGTAGACGTAATTGAATTTCTAAACCACCTAGAGTACGATCGTAACCCACTCCTAGTACGGTTAGTTGTGGATGGGTTTCCACTAGACTATTTTCTTTTAATTTGACAGTTTGATAACTGACTAGTGTGGCAGTGGTCGATGATGCACCCATATCGTAGAATAAAACATATTGTGATGATTCGTTAAAGGTTTTAGCACGAAATATACCTAGAAAAAAGTGGAAAGTTAACAAGAGAAAAGTTTATTGCAACGATTTAATTATGAAACTATTCAATTTATTTACCATAATTCAATGCAACAGCTGTATAATCATTAATCAATTGTGATACTTTCAAATCGGCCATTTCGGCTGCTTGTAGCATCGCTTTACGTTCGGCTTGATTAAAAAATCCTGGTACACTGATAACACATTCCTTAATCGGTTGATGGGCGGCATTTTCAGCAAATTCTTTTGCTTTTTGTAAAATCTGTGCAATCAATTCTTCCGTCGTAAATGTAGTGTTATCATCTTGTATAAATAATACGGTATTGTCACGATCAGTATTTGGTAGTATTTCATAGTATGGAAAACGTTCTTGATACAATTTAACTAATGGATTATCAACAGATTTACCAAGTAAATCTAATAGATAACCGTATGCTAATTTCGGAAAACGTAAACCAATCGTTTGTGCATCTTCACCAAATAAACGGACATTGTCACGGAAACTAATTATGGCCGGCGTTTTACGTTTCGATTCCTTGTTCAATGCGATTTCCATTGGTACACCTGGTGAAACTATGCCAACTTTTATCCATTCAGAACCAAAATCAACAGACATTACCGCTAAGCCAGTAACATAAGTTAGCGGTACGTAAATTATGGATAAAATGAAGAGAAATGGAAAGAAACGCATTGCGTACCTGAAAATGAAAATAAACTGTCAATTTATTGGATCGAAGGCATTAAAAAGCGTTGTACTTCAATTGAGTAGATAACGATTAAAATTCAATAAATCTCTGTTGCAAACAAAAAAACCTTTTTATTTATTTATAATTAATTTTAATAATTCATATTTTTTTTTCGTATTACCAATATGTTTTCTGTTTTTTTAGGTTATAATTTAAATGAATGCAAAAATCTGTATAAAAACTTACCTTTAATTCGACGACTTATTAATAAACAAACTGCACGCAATTAAGTGATTTTATTCTAATTCAGAATTTCTTGATAAACCCAGTAATTCGTATAATTTCTACTCCACGTCAATGGACTAAGAAAAGATTTAATGCAAACAGCTGATAGTAAAATGGACACCGGCTGCCTTAAATCAACTAAATCAAAGTTTGTCAGGTGTGGCGTTTTCCTATTGGCTGAACTATGTGGATCGATGGATTTTTCATGTTGGTTTGGATGCTGATTATTAGAGGGCAGCAGCAACAGCAGCTGCCGAATTTTCCAAGATTTAGCAGATTTTCTATGTTCAGCGACTCTTATAGAGTATAGACATAAGATTAGTCATTAATTCCATTATATTATTACAGTTCTCCATCATGACCATAATTGATAATACGAGTTAAGTTAAATACCTGCATTGGTATTGCTGATAATTTCTTAATAAACGATTTAATTTCAATCAATAATTGAATACGTAAATTGATATATGACAACTCAATAATACGTTACAATGTATTACAAACTTCAAACATATTTAACAAATAAATAATAAGCAGAAATAAATATTTATCTCTATTCTCTCCATTAACCAAAGTGCATTAGAAAGAGATAGATATCCTTCGGAATTGCGGGTGACGTAAGATGGCCAATTTACTCACTTTGTTTGCATTGCGGAGCCGTTCTATGTCACTGATGTAAAAGTGAACTAAAACCTCTTTAACGGAAATGGAAAAAGGAAAAATTAAATAAAACCATGATATTTTCCAGGTACTGTATTGCAGTTTTTTCTAAAAAATTTTTAAAAATGTCTGTACACACAAATATTCCGCATAGTTTCTACTAAATAGAAGAAAAAATTTCGTTTTACATGTCTAATAATTTTACGAAAAATGTATAATTAATTATAATTATTGACAATATATTAATTATCATCATTTATACAATGAAAGGATCTAATAATAATAATAATAAATAATCTGAGCAGTTCGGAACTTCTTTTTATTCACTATCTCAACTTTTTTTATCTTTCTAAAAAAATTAAAATAAAATAATACCAAATTGCGTTGCATTTAATAATAAAAATACTCTTTAACAATACAGGAAAGAATAATAATAAAAACATATAATGATTAATTAAATTTTGATTACGAATTTTTCCTTTCGGTGGCGCGAAACATACAGGGTGTATCTTTCGAGTTCCTACAAACTTACACCGCGTATGTTACGCCATCTAGGATAAAAAAAAAGTTAAAAATCTACGCATATGATTATAATTAATAAAATAATATGTAATAAGAAAAATAAAATACAAATCATTCTAATTTTATCAAAGAAAAACTCATAAATATTTATTTCTTCTTTTTAATAATAATAATAATAATAATAAAATAAACACGTCGACTTTCAACATTTTAATTTTTCATAGCCTTCTACAATAATTTCAATGTTTGCTTCAATTTTTTTCTTTTTCTTATATTTATATAGGGATTTTATTATTTAATCTAATTACAAATATATCACAGACTGGTTGCTTATGTATATATATATATATATAGTATATATTGTTATATACATGTATACTATTATGTACTACTGTAATAAAAATTAGGAAAATAGAAGAGCTTTGATATAATTACAGCGCACTGAACGATACAAGAAAAAATGTTGTCAAATTGACATTTGAATATAACCAACGAACGTGTATATATGTACTAACTAACTAGCAGAACGGACTTTGATGTTTATGTGCAGCGAAAATTTTCTTACGATCTTAACCTCCTCCTATTAAAAATATAATTCGCGCACTGTGCCATGTTCTGACTGAAGCACATTGTTCGATGATATGACTGACAAAGAGAAAGAAGAACACCCGTAATTAAAATCCTACACTATTTCCAATAATCAACGATAGATGTCACTAGTTTCTAGAAAATAAGTATTTTCTGTGTTAATAATGAGACACTGGAGGATTAATTTATGTTTCAAGGGACGTTATTAGATTTGGAAAAAGATTACTTTGCACTTCACTAAATATCCAAAATTGACCGCAACTAAATGAGGAACTTGTCGTTGGTGATGGTGGTGGCGGTGATGGTGGCGCCGCCGCCGCCGCCAACGACGACGACGATGTTAAAGTTGATGAATCAATGACACTATCAAACATACAGGAATTACTTAATTTCATTGAATTATTATGTATAAAACTGGTTAAACTTGGCATATAATTTGTTGTTGTTGTTGTTGTTGTTGTTGATGATGTTAAATTATCGAAACTATTTTCGCTATAAAAAAAATCATCGCCATCGTTAATGCTTATCGATTTTTCATCTAATTTTATACGTTTAATTAAATGATTCGAATCGTATAGAAAATGATTTGGTTCTTTCAATTTCGTATCCTTCGCCACGTGTTCATCCACTTTGTCGTCATCATAATCAGTTATTTTACTATTTGAAATTTTCAAGGACGACTCAATAATTGATGGATCCGCTGGAATACCAAATTCGGATAGAATACCACAATTACCAACCATTTCATCGTAACTCCGTTTCGTACTACTAGTAGATGGTGGTGGTGTCGTTGTCGATGTTATTATTGATGCTGTTGTTGTTTTCGAAAAGAACTCATCAATTTCATCAATATCTTTATCACTTAATGTTGTAGTGATTTCTTCTTCTAATTTAGCATGAAAATCACTTTCTATAATTAAATTTTCACTTCCATTTTCCATTTTATTATTCAATGGTTCAATAGTTTCTCTACTTAAATCAGTATTATCATCAATATCTTCATTATCATCCTCGTCATCATCATTTTCAATTAAATTCTGATCATTATTATTATTATTATTACATGCCAAAGAATAGTAATTATTCTGATGATGGAGATGATGATGATGATGGTGTTTTTGTAATTTTTCATCACGTATCTCTTCTTGTAAACGTTTTATAGTGTTTGATATTAATGTGTATTTACATAAATTAATCTCTTTTTTCAATTTTTTATGTTTATTCAAACTGGTCAATAACACTTTTGTTCGTTCCTCTTTCAATTTGTATTTCGCCGATATCATTGATGGTCGATTAATGATAATTGGTGGGCCATTCAATGCACGTGGTGGTCCAAAAATGTCGTCTGAATCCTCCATTGTTATACACACGCTATCAATTCAAAATCTTACTAAATGTGTAGTGTAGTTGATTAGATCTAATTCAACAGTACCATATCTGAAACAATAGAATTATTATTTAATTAGTCAGGGAAACGATTAATTAATTATTATATATTGGTCTATTCAATTCAGCTATGACCACATTATAAAATTAACACTCTGTATATAATATAGTATTCTTTTATCTATGATAGTAGTTGTCAAAAAAGAATATAATTTCAATCAGCGCCATCTATACAAAACCGGAAGTCATTACGTATGATGAAGATTTGCCTGGCACACAGCCAGGCAAAGAGATAATGCAGGCATACTTAATTAAATATGGCGCGCGCGCGCTTGATAATCGACAAGTGGCCGCTACGGCTCGTTCCCCCTTGTTTTAATGCGTTTGTGTTTATTATTTATTACTTTTCATGTGCTTTTAATGATATAGATGGCTGTTTGTTTGCAAAAATCGAATGCGGATGAATATTATTGGAAGCGATTAGAGTAGGGAAAAACAAGGTAAAAAATCATCACATTATTTGGTTTGTCCCGTTTCCCTAACCGGTATAGTTTGACAAATATAAATACAATAATTTATGATTTATGAAATTTTGATTAGATTCTCGTTTCAATTACTTTTAAAATTAACGAAAGAAATATTCAAGGAGGTAAAAGTAACGTGACATGGATGCAACTGGTAATGCACAAAATAGTTTGGCGCCATCTGATAGTTTGCAGTGAAAGTTGTACATGTCATTACTAACAATCGATCTAGTGACTTATGGTCGGTTATTGTTTTACTATTTACTTGTTTAATTATGTCTTTAATTTTGTAATTAACATGTATTTATTAATGTAATTAATGTGAATGTAGATGACTAAATTAATTGTGAATGGTTTTTTTTTTTTCTATATTTAGGAGTACTAGACGAACTGAAGTTGTAGCGGCTTCAATGGCAGCTATGTACATACATTTAAGGTAAGTACATTTCAATTTTTGTTTGTCTTTTTTTATTTAAACGTGATTCGTAATTATTATTAAATACTATATAAGTGTATTTTGGCTACATCATCGTTTAAGTTTAAATTTAATTAAACCTTGGCTTTTTTCGATAATGATATTATTTTGAAATTGTTATATTGCAACTAGTTGTTGGAGTGGGTGGGGGTGTAGTGATACTTACTATATTCGTCGTATAGTATAGACGAGATACTAGAAAATAGTAGATATTGGAATTATGGAGATCTATAATAAGGAGTAGACTCTTAACCTCATAACAAAAATCAAAATATTTGTGGGTCAGAAATTTTTTTGTCCACCGGGAGTGGGATTCGGATGTATAACTCCTTCTTATATCCCTCCATATTATTTACACTACCAGAATATGCATGTATTCTGATATGCGCCACCCCACTTCTCTCTATTTCGAATTGTTTTAGTTAACCGACTGGCCGCTGGTGATTTCGAGAGCGCCACCGGTATTTTCGAATCGAACTCGGATCGTTTCTTTAAAATTTTTAAAAGCCAAGAGCGGTGAATGAGATTTTTTCCATTTGATATTTTGAAAATTTTTTTTACAGGAATGTATAGAGGGTCGAAATGCGATTCGAATTGTCGGGAAAGGTTTTTCAATTGGGGATGATTTTAGGGGTGGGGGGTGGAGTGGGGGGGAAAGTAAAACGGGGAGGGGGTGTTTTTTTTCAGTTAAAATGAAGAGAAATGTGTCGGATTGAAGTGTGTGAAATTTCATGACATTTGCATTTACCCCCACCACGCTATTCCAATTTTAAGAAATTTTCGATGAAAATTCAAAGTTGTCCGATTTTCATCGGACTTTTTTTAATGTATGTAGAAGTATTCCAAACCAAACCAAACTATTAAATGATTGTTAATAACAATTTCAAAATAAATTTTACATAATAAATTTTAACAATTATTTTTGTAATATATTTTTACTCCGATCTTATAGCACGTCACTGATTATAAAATTAATAAAATGGCGAAAAAAAAAACAAAACTATACCAATTTGTTAATTATCGACTGTCGGTGACGTTTTATTTTACGTACTGATAACAAATAACTAATTAAAAAGAAACAAAAACAAAAAAAATCGTCATGCAAATGTCAAAGAACAACAAACTAAAAAAAAAAAAAACAACAAAAGAAAGAAAATTAATAACAAAGAAAATTGTATTTGTATTTGTAAAGAAAATCCGTAAAAATGAGATTACTCGAGTAGTTAAAAGAGTATTAGCATGTACTGTACGTTAACGTTAAATGCGAATTTGTTTGTTTTTTTTTTTTTGATAGATTTAAACGTCATTTGTTTTTAAACTTGTAATCATTATTATTATTATTATAAACAAAAACAAGGTACAAAATTTAGAGCGAACATCTAGGTTTTCATATCAGTTTTTTTTTGTTTTTACAAAATTTTAAAGTTTAATCTATTCATTTACATTGCACCGTATCATCGCCCCCCCCCCCCCCCCTTTGGCGTCGTGGCTGCCTATAGGTCGTTTAACCTCTCTCTCTCTCTCTCCACACACACACACAAAACAAAACAATCAACCAGCAGTAGCTAACTACAGCCCCCTACTTTCACCACTGCAGCGCAATTTCAACTACTATACTTAATCACTTTAACTATATAACCGTCGTATATAACGATATATACGATGTTATTCATCGATCAACTGACTGTGCTACACTATATACTACTGCAATCAACAGCTGATAATTAATTAAATTTTCGAAATTCTTCTAACTGTATATTATGTACGTGGTACTTATAGAGGATTGGCAAAGACAATAGTTTGCTCTAGAAATCATCACCCGACTGTGGCGGGGGCCTAGTTTTATTTCTAAATATATTTCGAATTTCAAGACAATTATAGGGAAAACAGGCACACATAATCGATGTCAGTAGCAGCAGCAGCAGGAGGTGGTGGTGGTGGTGGTGGTTCATAGAAGTGCGATCTTTTTTGTTGGTGTTTCGGGGATTCCACTACTGTTTTTTTTTTTTTTTTTTTTTTCGAATGAGTCCAAGGTTAGGCCAAGTACACACACACACTCAATGTTTTATTTTAAACCGTTTTCAATGCGTCACTAGATTAATTATTTAATTAATTAATTAGTATGCGATTTTGTGTGCTGCGATCTGTTCGCATACCGCGTAATTCGAAATTCCTAATTAAGATAAGACGTATCCCACTTGTATCTAATAATAATAATAATAATAGGTTATGTTGTAATAATAATAATAATAATTATTATTAGAAGCCTCATCAAGGGTGGTGAAAGCTAAAAAAGAGAAAGTGGAGCGTTTCGATGTGTATTACAAAAAAAAAAAAAAAAAAATGTATAGATATTCTTCTTCAAGTCGTTACCGTTAAAATCAAGTGGTTGTTTGTTATGATTAGCATTAGAAAAGATTATCTTATCAAAATCACGCGTAATTAATTTAGGGTGAATCATAATGAAAAGTCTGAAAGTATTGGAAATTTAAAAATTTTCATCGATTTTAAATCCCGAGAAACGTAATTAGTACCAACCCCCCCCCCCCCCCCCTCACCCCCGAAAATTTTCAGTTATCTAATTTGTTAATTATAATGTGATTTCGAAGTATTTGTTTTTTTTTTGTTTCCCTATCAAAAAAATAATTAGAATTAAATATTCATTAGTAAAAAATTCTTTTAAAACAATTAACAACTTTTTATTTTTATAATAATAATAATAATAATTAAGTGTGCGGCGAGGCGAAAGCCGTAAAATTCTCTTCGTCGTTGTCGACATAAAATTTTTCGGATTTAAAATGTTGGAACGTTGCCCAATTCAATATTTTGTTTTATACAAATACACACACACACACACACACACACACACACAGGCACCAGCAGCAGCACCATCAATATACTAAATATTTCTAGTTTATGGTGTACACTCTGCCATTTAGTTTAATAGTCATCATTTTGTTGTTATTAATGTTTGTGTTAATGTACCATATGACATTTTCTACCTGGCCATTGATCAATACAAAATTCGAAAATAAGAATAACTACAGGGTGCTGGTAGAGTGAATAAATATTGTACGTATACAGGGGGGGGGGGGGGGGCGACAATTTTATTTTAACATGTTCCCATTGTGAAGTGAACACACGGAAAATCGATTATAACGAATTTTACTTGTTATAACCGAACATCGCTATAAACAATATTTACCCATCTATTTATCGGGTGATTTATTTTAAAAAATTACAGGAGAATCCAATTAAAAATATAAATTATCCCATTGTATGTATCGTTTTAAGCGTTCGCTTTTTTTTTTTTTTTTTCTGGTCCTTACAAAATTCACACCATACATAAATACGTATCTACACACGGTAATTACCAAAATATTGGACAAGTTCCGAGATTTTATACTATGTACTATTCGACCTTGTAATTATTATTATTATTATTATTATTAAGACACCGTTAGAAAATACTATACAGTACACACACACACCGCACACACCGCGCATTTTAAACACAGTACACGTATAATTCACATTCATGTGCCCGTGAAATAAGTTTTAACAGTAAATTTACTACTTTTAACTATAATAGAGACAGATAGATACGATAGGAATAGGAATAGAAAAAGGTTAAGGTGTATAGCGAAGCACCTCTTTTTCTTGTATCGTATCGTACTATTATTATTATACGTCGTATGATATTTTACCGCGCATTGCTCGGTAACTATTAACTAACTAACTAACTAACTAGGTACATAATAAGAAATAGTTACGAATAAAAAGAAAAAATCCGTAATTTATTATAAACATCGGTTATAACGATATGTGTACCGGTTATAACGAATAGTATGATTTTCATTTTTTTTTAATCATTTTAATCGACAGTACATCGTTTCTAGCAATTATTGAGCGAAACACCGTTTATAACGATATACGTACCGGTTATAACGATTTAACGTTTTAATTCGAAAATCAAGCAAATCATCTACTAGGGTTGTTCAAATATGATCTATTTAAAAACTGCTCTAGCAATTATGTATATCGTTATAACCGATTTGTGCAACAAAAACCAAGATTGTTGATTGATAAAAACGAAATTTAAGACAGTTTTATATATATTTGTCCCCCGCGCTGTCCGACCGGAAAATTCGGTATCTCCAAAAATAGCTTATTTTATTATCAACGTCTCTGTCGTGGAGGAATTCTGCTGGAGCGAACGAAAATAAAAAAAAGAAAAAGATGAATCAAGAAAATATATAAGGAGAATAAGGAAAAAGTAGGTGTATGTATTTCGTCTCGTTAATACATAAAAGAAATAAAAAGAGAGAGAGAGAGAGACAGAGAGAGAGAATAGAGTGGAAAAGATTGTTGTTATTTTTCTTTATTCTCTTTCTTTTTCCCCAGTTTTTCTCATGATTTTATGAAAATGGAATTTTAAAAATTTAAACATTATTGATGATTGTTTGTTTTCTTTTGATATGATTTTACGATTTCGATGAAAATATGGATCAATTTTTCTAAATTAGGCACACACCTCGATTTTGCTTTTTGTGAGGGGTTATTTTATCTCAGACATGTTTCTCTCTCTCTCTCTTGAAGTCAGTCGTACACATTTTTGTGCAAAGCGGAGTAGTGCTGGGGAACCATTCCTATGAAAAATGAATATAGGAAGGAAGACACAAAGAATGAGAAGAAGAAGAAGACACAACACACACAAAAAGGAAAGGTAGAAAAATGGTTGGAACGTGACAGTTTGAACCTCTTTCGTCTTTTTTTATTAATTAAGTTTTTCGTATCTACTATATAGAGAGAGAGAAAAAAACAAAAAACAAGAGAGTATTTTTGTCGAAAAATAAAATCCTTTTGTTTTTTGACAGATTTGATTTGTCTAAAATAGAAATTCATAATCGTCTTTAATAATAATTAAACGAAGAACAAAGTTTTTTCGTTTCAAGATTAAAAGAAAATCAAAAAACCGGACTTGATAAAAAGCATGAAAATGCGAAAACCGAAACTTAACAACTTCTTTTCTATATAGAAAATTTATCGATTGCATCCCTATATATTCCCATAGTATAGAATAGAGTGGATGTTAGAAGGGAGCGAAGCAGTCTGGAGAGTCGAGTTTTCCATGCTGGGCTTGATTTATTTTAAAATGAGCAAAAGGGAGATAGACAGAAAGGGAGACAGAGATCGAAGCAAAGAGAAAGATGGATAGAGAGAGAGAGACGGAGCGAGTTGTTTAAGAATTTCTTAAAAGCTTTGTGAGGGAAAAGTGAGTTTAACATCATCACATAGTTTCGAATTTATTAATTTTTTTTTTGGTTTTTGAAATGGAAAATCATTTATTTAACATTTCGAGATAATAGACTGTTGTGTACTACAAAGTGATTAGCATCTTGTCAATTAGTACATACGCTGATTGTATAGAATTTCCTGATTTTTCCATAGTTTTTTTTTTTATTTTTTTGATTGTGACAAAAGAATCGAAAAACACGGAAGAAAGCTGCTTACTTTTATACTATATATATATATATATAAATTCGTTTTTTTTTTTTACTTTCTTTCCGCTTCCTGCAACAACTTTATTCACCTCAATAAATTTCAAAATATTTAATACGACTACTACTCGTACAACATATGCACGCGTATAAATTCAATAATACGTTGTATGCTGCATATATATCGTTTAAATAGATAATAAAACTCTTCTATACGTACTATTTAAAAACGAAACGATAAGATTGCCGAAAATAGAATTCAACTTTCAACTAACGCAATCGATTCATAATCGCAATCGACCTAATGTACGAAAACCTTTAGCGTTATGCCATCGTCACTATTAAATTGAAGTCTTTCATTGGGAAATTTTCGAATTGTTTTCATTAAACAATTCGAAAATAATGTGCATGTGTCTGTGTGTAGATTAAGTATTGACTTGTGATCTATGAATCTGTCAATTTTTAATTACTATAAAAATTTTGTGTTCTAAATAACTGTAGAAAAATAAAGGCAAACACACATTATGTTCGTATAGGTACAGACGATATTTTACGTTATTTTGGCGCGTCTTTGTGCCCGATTTATTTTGTATGAGAACAAATCAGCCCTAAACTGACGATAGTAAAGCGAAATGGGGGAGAAGACAGCGGGCAATATTAAAGTCTTCGTATGTGCTGTATAACACACCCTTTGCATCGTATATTTAAGGGTGGAAAAACCTATTACCCTTTTTGGATTTATGTTTTACGTTTCATTTTTTTTTTTTGTTCTTTTCTTCATTTTTTGTTTAATTTAATGCGTGACTTTGGTACAAAATGATGTTATTAGTGAGGGATGTTCGCTTCTTATATTATTATTATTATTGCAATTTTTTTAATATAAATTCAATTTTGAAAATTGTCTATTCGTTCTAGAATCATATTCTGCGTCATTTATGAACATGCTCGGTTATAACGATATAGGTATGTATACCGCTTATAACGATTTCAATGAAATTTAACTATCTTGATCAATTAGCCCAATATTAAGATCAAATTTTTAATCAATTTTATTTGCAAAATGTCGTGGTGTATTTGTTGTGACCAATAAATCAAAAATATAGAAGGTTCTATCCCTACCCCCCCCCCTCTTGTATATCAAATAAAAAGTTGAGTTCCTGCTGTTGCTGCTGCTGTTGAGTAAAATATATTGTTCGTAAACACTAAAAACAGGGAAATACGTATATAGTAGAAAATAAGTTGAAAACTTCAATGTGATTAGGACATTACCACTAGCACTATTACTACTGGCACCGCTATACACGCTTTCCTCTACCCCTCCTACACTATCATCATCAAACCTACCTACCCTCCTTTATCGTTCTCGTCCGTCGTTCGCGTATACTATACGGATGCTATAGGGGGATGGTGATGGCGATAACTTTTTTGTTTTGTTCATTTCCCGCGTCGACAGAAATTTAATAAAATTTCTTCTTTGTTTTTCACACAAATTTTCCACGATAATTAGAATGTATGTATGCATATACTAGAGAGAGAGAGAGAGAGAGAGATGGTTCGTATGGCAAAAATAATTGGTATAAATTATGAACGGATTTAAATTAATTTAATAAAGTAATTAAAACAAATCGGTTATTTTGTATGTTGTCTTGTGTTTTTTCTTTTTGTTTTTTGTTTGTGTAACAAAGAGACCTTGATGATTGTTACTAGTAATATGGCGAGGTCGAAACAGTTTTCTATAACGTAACTACTATAATACGTAAAAATAAAAATTTTACCCAATAAAATCAACGTATTTTGAATGTTTTGAAGCAATCAAGCGCTTAAAATCATTTACTTATTTCTAAGTTAATATAATTAAATTTAATTGTACAAGACGTTTGACGTAACGTCAAAAGGTCACCTGTGCTTGCTGATGCACCATCATACTGTTAAAATGGCAATATGAGAGGAAGAACTTTTTCTTCTTCTTCTTCTATTCTATTCAGATTGAAATTATTATCGTTTTCATCACGACAACGGGTCAGCGCTCAGCTGGTTTAGTTTAACTTTGCCTTTCTGCCCGCACATCGTTTCGTCCTGTCACTCTTTTTTTTTTTTTATCGCGTTGTCGTGGGCAATGCTGCTGCTGCTGCCGCTGCCGCTGCAGCTACACACCACCCATGCGCTTATTTTATGCAACCAGATTGAAGATGGAGCCTTTTATACGTCTCTCTCTTTTTACGTATTTATGTATAAAATACCTCTACGTATTTATCTCTGACGTCATGAGATTATCGAGAATGGCGAAATGGTTTGATTGTGAATTTCGACAAAATAATAACCGTTTGTTTATAATGTGGAAAATAACATTGGCATTAGCGCATAATTAAGCGATTTTATGTGAATTTTGTGTGAAAATTAATCGTTATATTCGATACAGAGAGAAAATCGATTAAAACGATTTGAAGAAATTACATATTTCAGCCCATTTAATTGACACGAATTATATCTAGTACCACCTACATTATTCTGTCGCTGCTCATATATCGCTATAACCGGATATTTCGTAATTTATTGAAAACGCGAATATTTCATTAAAACAGCGCTTTAAAAAAAAAAGGAAATCATTCAAATCACACATTAACTTTATCAATTAACAAATTTAAATTGAATTGATGTATGCGGTGGGGGGGGGAGGACACCTAGCCCACACATATGTAGTCCTCTCCCACACACACATATATATATAGAGGCGTAATACGCTGTTTGTTTCACAACATTTTAACCTTTCAAAGGTTCACAGCGGGCAAAAAAGGCAAAAATTAACGCGCGAAAATAATGAAATAAGTTTGAGGTGAATGAAGGAAAATGATATCGTAGAGTATGTAGTGGTAGTGGAGAAAGAGAGAGAGAGAGAGAGAGTGAGAGAGATTTTAATGGAAATCATATAGAGGGAACGTGGCGATATTGATTATAAACTTTTGATAAAATAATCGAGTGAATAAAATAAAATTATAGCACGTGTTTGTTTTTCTGATGTGTAGAGGTGTGTGTGTGTGTGTGTAGGTGTGCACATTAATTAATTATTATCAACAAAAATTTGAATTTGTATAATACCTATGTACCCCCCCCTTTTTTGTGCAAATTAAACAAATAAAAAAACATCAAAGGGAAAATTTCTAATAAAATGTTGTTTTAAATCACTCGAAAAAAGAAAAGTGGACAGAATATTCGTTCTGATCCGCCCCCCCCCCAACTCCGCTCCTAGCACTTCGTCTGTCACACTCACAGTATGCTGCTGCTGCTGCTGCAAGGTTTTATTATTGAAAATGTTGTAAACTTCCAACATATAGAAGCTATTCTACAAGAGCAAAAGAGAAACAACAACAGAGAGAGAGAGAGAGAGAAGGAGATGGAAGAAGTAAAATATCGTTCTCGTCGTCGTCGGCGGCGGCGAGAAGCCGGAGAATTAGAATAGAAAAGATAAAGTTTTTATGGTGGTACACACACACACACACACACACACACACACACAGGATATTGAACAGTCTTTATAGATTTTAAAGGGATTGAAATTTTTAATTATTTTTCTACATTCGTTTTAATCAAATTGATTTGCTGCTTTTCTTCTGTTTTTACTTTATTTCATTGTTTTCGACAATACATATTAATGATAATCGAATAGAGTAGGGATGTGCTACGACCTTTATCAGGTAGTTAACTGTAGCATATCGCTACTACAAAGGTGAACAAAAAATGGACTTTTCTACTATAATGATTTATCGATCATGGTGATTAACTCGATTATTAATTGATTCATTTAATTAATTAACATTTGTTTATACGAGAAATACCATTGCTTTAACGTTAAGCGAGTCATTTGTTTTGTATACAGGGTGTTTCAGAAACGATGGCAAATATTTTACGTGTTGAAAAATCTGTGAATTGCCAGGCTAAACGAAAACAAAAAATAAAGGTATATCATCCTCTCTCTTATTACTTACCCCTTCTATACCATCACGTAGAAAATGGTAAAGGGGCCGTAAAATTATTTATTCTCACAGCTTAATATACGTATAGTACATCCATATGTATAAAACTTTTATCGATCCTGTGTATTAGTCAGTAGGAAAAGCGACTGACTGAGTGTATAGATGTTTAGAATAGAGCAACTCCGTTTTCCGCTTTTTATTCCCTTTTTGCCTCTTCTTTATGAATATCTTTCTCTCTAATTTCGTCTTAGTTATTTTAGTAAAAGTTAGAAGATGCATGTCCTACCTTATTAAGTAAAAATGGAGGAATCCCTCTCCAAGGGAATCTCATCCATTCCTCACACATATATATATATATATATATATATGTGTAATTTATTTTGTTAGTTGCCGACGCGTTTGACGACGACAACGACACGAAATGTTAAAATTTCTAATTTTGCATGTTAATTTTTAATCTTTTTTTTTTTTTTGACTTAATAATGATAAGTTGATTCTGTGAAAAATGTCATGATTTCTTTTTATTTGACGGCGAAAATTTGAAGACATTAACCCGCCGCGTTTTTGTACCTACTCAGTTTCTTTGTTTCGATAGTAGTATTTTAACAATACACACACACACACATACATACAGGCTATTATAGTATAGAGGAGGTACGAACAGCTGCTGCGGTATTTTTCAATACAAATTTCATTGTGACGTCACTGCACGCATATACAACAAGACACACCGACCGCTAGATATACAGACAGACAGACAGACAGGTAGAGAATAACAACGGCAGCAGCAGTACTGTCCATAACCACCATGCCATGGCATATCAAGTGCCATTCTAATTATTATTAATCCATTAGGAGAGGGGTTCGCACCTGGGCGAGAATTGCTTTGCAAAAAAAAAAGCTGTCATTAATTTATAGTTTTTTTTTTTTTTATTCGATTTAATCTTCTAATTGTTAGTCTTTCTAAGTGTATTTTTTTTTGGAATATAAATTGTTAATAGTAACGATGTATTTTGTATTCGGCTTTAAAAAATACAAAAGGAAATTAATAAACCGCGACGCGGACTGGCCGCCGTGTCGTGTTGTCCGCCGTCCCGCCTCGTCTATACGACTTACTTTTTCTTGACTTATTTTACAGTTATAATGAGAATTTTTAGTTTTTTTATCGCTTTATTACAGTTATATAATAATAATAATAGTTGTCATCTTGTTTGTTGACCTTTTTTTTTTTGTTTCTGTAAAGTAGATTTACTTACCGATTGCGTGCTAATAATCATAATTACGATATACGTTAATTAAGTAGAGTACATTTGTACATATTACATTGAATACGTTTAGTTTAGTCGAAACAAAATCGCCCATTTTGTTCCTGTACAAATGAAGAGACAGGAAAACCAGAGATTAAAAAGTAACCCTAATATTTTTCTAGATAGAGCGGACGAGCAGCGCAGTGTAACTTGTCTTGTTGCTGCTCTATCGCAATGTCTCGTTTCCATTGTAAAATACAATCAAAATTTTCCGAAATTTTTTGGCTTAAATCCAAAACGACGACATATCCGTATCGAACGTTCTCTTTCTGCAGTGTTCTTTCTCTCTCTTTTTGTTTTTTTTTGTCTTTAAACAAATTGATTAAGATACGAAAATGGTGCGTTTAATTTTGTTTTTCTCCTGCGAATTGCAGGAGAGGGATTGGTTTTAATAATTGTCCGAAACGCATCTGGAGAAGAAAATATATATATATATATATATATTGCATGTATGTATGTGTTGATCGTAAATTCTCCTACATTACATTTGCAGACTGTTCTGTTCGTAGTCTACTATACTACTACCCCATACTCTACGAGTATTATAGATGTTAGCAGATGTTTATTTAGGGGAGAGGTTTTCTTGATTGTCGTCCTCCGTCATCGTCCAACAAACCAAACCAGCCATGATGTAGCTTAACCTAACTTAAAGTTTCATTTTATTTCAATAAGAAAAAGGAGGAGTACTTCGACCCCGAAAAAAAAAAAAAACGCAGCCCCGCAATATTTAAATTGTACTATTTTTTTTACAAGTTTAAAATGGCAAAGTGTATAAATAGAGCGATTGAGTGTATCGGTATCGGAAAATTAAAATTTTCCGTTTTTTTTTTTTCTAAAATTGATTGATGTAGAGTTACTATGTTCGTTTATAACGATATGTACCGCGCATATAACGAATTCGATATTTTTATTTCAAAAATTATCGATTACTCGATCTAGAATCATATTTTCCGTCATTTATAAATACGATCGGTTATAACGATATGTACCGCATATAACGAAGTCGATATTTTTTTTTCAAAAATTATCGATTACTTGATCTAGAATCATATTCTGTGTCATTTATGAACATGATCGGTTATAACGGCATATGTATACCGCTTATAACGATTTCAATTAAATTTTACTAGATTCTAATTATTATTCAGATAATTACCTAATTATCTTCGATTCGATTCTAATTGAGATATCATATAATATCGACAAACTACCACTAGTTTGTTATAACCGATTTTTTAATATGTATTGAAACACATTTTGTTTATTAAACGCATTTTGCTAATCGAAATTTTCTCTTTTCATTCTCTATCTATCTCACATTCTTTCCCGTCCCACCCTGCTCGTTATCCACCATACTACTATGTACTTCTATACCCCATTCCACATTTGCCCTTCTTGCACACATACATATATATATATATATATTATTTGCGCGCTCGAGTCGAGCATCTAGTAGACGCGGAAAGTTCTATCTTCTCCCCCTTTTTTCCCTATTTTAACTTTCTAAAAGATTGTGTAAGAGTAGATCAGAGAAGGGCCTGGTGAGGAGTAGGAGGAGGAGGAGGGGGGGGGGGTGGTTATAATCAAATAAGAGAGAGAGTGAGTCAAAAGGGATTATTATTCTTATTATACTAAATAGTTTCTTTTTATGTGAAATGAAACAAATCGAAATTAACTCGTACCTATTTTTTAATTAAATGATTCGTTATTAGGAATGTATGATGATGATATCGATATTTATTAACTACTAACATTGTACAATCAATGTCAAAAAAAATTTGATCAAATGCAAACAGGTCGTGAACTTCGACGAAAAAAAAATTGAGCTGTCGTGCATTTTGTTTGTGTTTCGATTATGTTCGATGTGTCGTCGTAATCGTCTCAGTTTTCCCTCTCCGCTCCCGCAGTTATTCACTCCATTCCACACTTATTATTATTCCCTGTTTCTTTACCTTCGCCGCCTATGCTGCTGGTGGTGATGGAGGAGGAGGACGGGAGAGCAGCAGCAGCAGCAGCATAGTACAATACAACATGAATATTGCAGTCAACCGACCAAACCAACCAACTCGCTCTCGCCCTTCAACAATTCGAAATATCGGAGGAGTCCTTTTTGTTATAGTACGAGTAGTAGTAGTAGATATACATATATACATAGTAAAAGTAGTGTGGATTGTAGACTGTGCCTGCCTGCCTGCCTGCCTGCCTAGATTATTGAACCCTAAAATAGTAGTAGCAGCATGTGGAGAGTCAGGCTGGGAGTGTGTGTGTGTGTGTGTGTGTGTATAGATAGTAGTAGAATTGGTCGCAGTATAATAATAATAATAATAATAATCGCATGGGTATCTTTTTTTGACATTACAAAATGAAAGGGTTTTTGGCGAATGGGCCGATGAAAATTACGTTGTTTTTCAATAAGAAAAGTTTTCATCCATTCAGGGAATTGGGGATGTAACACGATGTATTGTTTTACGATATCGATTCCGATTAGTTTAATAATCGATTTTATTATTATTTTTTTAATTTCAATTTAAATTTCCCGAATTCATAGGGATCAGTCAAATTCTGATCGATCTGTGACCACATCACTGATGGCGGTCATTTCAATTAACCCAGATAGTAAATGAATATACACTTTTTTTACAATCTAAATATGTAATAATAATAATAATAATAGTACAAAAAGAAGTGAAAGGAGATGGAGATGAAGACAGACCGCACGAACAATTAGTAAAGATATAGGTTAGAAAATCGCTAGTAGAATAGGTATAGGTCGATCGATACTTTTCGGACATTACTATACGATTCGATTTACAAATCAAAGTACGTATGTATAGAAAGAATAGATTGTTTTTATTTGAATAGTAGGCTGCGGTGGTATAGCTTTGATTGAGTTCAACTATAAAGAATAATAATAATAATAATAATAATAGTTCTTATTGTTACTAGAACCCACCACTAAATAGAAATAAAATACTGTATTGAAATAATAATAAAATATACTCGGATTGATAACAGCGATACGACGTATTATCGGGAAAGATATATTCTGTTATGTCAAAAACAAGCCAGCTTTGATTGAAGCTAGAATAATACTAATATAGTAAAAATAAAATATAAATTTTACTTCCGTTCTTCAAATTTATTTCACTCGAAATCCCTGACCTAATTTTTTTGGCAAAAGCGAAAAAGATTGTAGCAAAATTACCTGCGTTTGTTTTTTTTTGAAATTTTAATTGTAATATTGTTCAAATACATCAAGCAGGCCATGCTATGCTATCTTCTTTTTCTTATTGCAACTTGTCCAGCTGTTATGTTAATATTATTATTATTATTAGTGGTTTTATGACATTCGAACTTTTTTACCCACTATAAGCGCCGTTGCCAGATCGTGTCTATTGTAATATTTTACAGCAAAGTTAACAAATTGATAGATCCATATAAACAATACATATTGTACAACACCCCCACCCACTTTTATTTATTTTTTCTCTAGCTGATGTCTAAAATGCAACTTGTCCGTCTCTCTTTCTCTCTCTCTCTCATTTTCTGATCGTATGCTGCTGCTGCTGCTGCTGCTGTTATAAGCGAAAACGAAACGAGAAAAGACGTATGTATATGTATTCATTACATAATGGAATTTTGTGTTCCACTATAAAGGAGAAATGGAAATGGAGAAAAATTGAAACGTTTTTTTTTTTTTTGCAGAATCTTTTTGGTGACGTCTAGAAAAAGAAGTCTCTCTCTCTCTCTGTTGTTTGCTATAGCGCTTTTTTTTTTCGTGTCGCTATGTAAACGATACTAATCGGACCAGTGGCGTACAATGATAATTCACTGCCAAAATATGATATATATTAATAACAATAGTCGTACTAGTAGTGTAAGATAATTGTACTGTTCGGATGGCAAAAAAAAAACAATAAATTGCAATCAAATTAATTTATTTAATTAAAATTTATTAGATATAATATACACGGTACAGAGTGAGAGCGAGCGAGATGCGAGATAATAATAAACAATGTGCTCGATAAATTTTATAAATATTTATCTTGTCGATTATATACACAAAACTATCTACATATATATATATATATGAACTGGACATTTTCTCAGTGCGTTAAATTATCGTATACGTACGGTAAAAGTTCATTTTACGAATCCCACGCCCGTCTAGCGATAATCAAAAACTTTTTTTTATCCGAAATAAAAACCACTGTTTGTTCCATGACGACTGTACGTTTCTTATCAACGTGTACAAAGAAAGCATTTGGGATTTTGTGGAGAACACTTCCGGGGGGCGGGGGGTAGATTAGATTATCTAAACATCCCGTTCGATTATAGAAAAAATGCGAAAATAATCAACAGTTTTTCTTTGCGCGATTATTGAAGATTTGAATTTGAAAGAAACAGAGAACAATTACAAGTTCCCGCTTCACCCTTAAACTAAAATAATCACCATCTGCACGTGCATCACAAAAAATTGCCTTAATTGCACTTCTTCACATGTTTCAAAACACGACAAGCCAATACGAAAACAACTTTTCCTCATTTCAATTAAATTTAATGTTTCTAAACAATGCGCTGCTAAAACTCCACGCTCGAAAAATTCATCTACATAAAAAAGAACGAACATAGACAAGGAGAGAGAGAGAGTGAGAGGTACACTAATAACAGTATTTGTCTTTATTATCCAGAAAAGAGCTTTTAAATATTATGTATGTATATGTAGGATATGATGAAAAAGTGAAGGAACGAGAACGTAAACGGGAAACGAAAAAAACGCCTAGCGCGCTATATAGAAAAAGAACGAGAAGGAGATAAAGTGAGAAAGAAGCGAGACAAAATAAGATTTGATGATGGGCGGCGAGTGGAGTGTGGAATTAAAACCCCGTCCATATTGTTATTAATTAATTAGGTTTTTTAAGCAGCAGCAGCAGCAGCAGCAGCAGCAGAATATCAGCTGAGTGAGAATAAACAAAGAGAATTGACTTACGCAATCAATTCGAACTGATAGGTAAAGAGAGAGAAAGATAACTGTTTAAAACAAAAAAAAGAAACCTGAAAAGGAAAACAATGGAAAATATTCGCATTATTTTCCGCATCTAGATAACCGCTATTTACCCCTGTTTAGATTAGGTACACAATTTTATATGTATATAAAATTGTTGTTAATTACATTTATTTTCTATTTTTTAATTAATTAAAAATAATAACAGTTGATTAAAAAGTATGTCATTGTGAATATGTGTTGATATCGTTTTAATTTAATCGTAATTAATCACTTACTTTAAATAATTCGAAATGATCAATCCTTTCAGATATAAAAAAATAAAAATATCCTGTAAACGATCAAAGATGATTTCCATATATATTTAAAACAACAGTCAAATTTCTTTCTATGGTGGACGAAGAAAAAAAAAATATCTTTTCTAAATCGAGGAAAATTGCGCCCCACCGTCACCGATTACCTCTTCGTTTTTCGGCAAAGATTAAAAAACACACGCGCAAAAAAAAAAAAAATACTAGCACCACACAGGCGACTAACAACTTATGTACTTATCTATCTATATACAAAAACCGTTCGAATTCTATTTACACGCTTTACACACACAGCAAGTGATAGACTTGCTAGTACTATAACGTAAAAGAAAGAAAACTCTCCACGACAACAATTCGAAAATCATTCGACCGACTAGCAGTTCACAAATGCAACTAAAAACCTATCGAATCCGAAATGAAATGAACGGCGACAAGTTGTTGTTCGGGTTCGCCAACAAACATACAGAATGGGAACTTTGTTTGTGTGTGTGTGTGTGTGTGCTGTGCTGTGCAAGTATCTTGCGCGTACGTATATACAATACAATCTTTCTATGTTGACGTGACGTGACGTGATAATGATGATGACTACGTCGTACGTACGTCGTTGTCGTCGGTGACAGTAGTGATGGTGGTGGTGGTAGGTAGTACCTGATATGAAAAGCGAAAAATCGAAAAGAAGAAAGGAATATTATTGTTGACATATGATTATCTTATCTTTTATACGCGTACTATGTTTTATGTGACTTTTAGCTTAACTTCGGTTATAACGATTTGATAGCAAAAAGTAAATCGGCTATAAAGTAAGTCGATCGGAATAGATCGTGGAGACTTTTGGTCAATACTTCGGTTATAACGATTTGATAGAAAACAAAGATCGGTTATAACGATTTTCATAGAAAAATCAGTTTTAACATTTTTACATATATTCGGTTATTATTTTTTTTCGTTAAAATAGATTGTAGTGACTTTCGACCAATACTTCGATTATAACGATTTAGTAGAAAAATGGTGTTATCTAAATATGGATAAATCGGCAAACCTATGTATAATTTTTTAAAATTTCTTATTAAAATTAATTAATTATTTATGATCAATAAAAATCGATAACTTGAACAAAATTCCAAGTTATCGAAATTTTCGTTTACAGTCAAAGGAAATGTTACAGGACACTCACAATACATAAAAGAACACGTTTTTTTTAAAGCTTTATTTTTCCTCAATAAAACAAAGTGATCAAATAAAATCAAGCATATATGAACAATAATAATAATAATAATAGATAATATTATAAATTAACAATAAAAGCCTATAACTAACCTAAAATCAAGATTATGACTTAGAAAAATATATTTACATTTTTTGCTTTGCATATTTATTGCCAAGTACTTTTATTTTTTTTTTGTTTTTTTTTTGAACAGGGGTAAAAATTAATTTTTAAAATTAAAGGACTAAAAATGATTCTAGAATATAACAAGAAAAGCAAAGTTTAACAACAATAATAATGACAATAATAATTTCTACTTCGTTAACGCGAACACTACAAACCCGTAACAATTAATATTTAGGTCCTAATCGTGTTCGGTCGAATGAAGTTGCACTGTATCCGTAGCATTATGACATTTTTATATATACAAATATCGGTAAAAAGCAAAGATTTTTTCATTTCAAAATGATTTGAACGTCAAAATAGATAGGTTTTTGTTTTTTGTTTAGTCGTATCTCTTCTAAATTTTTATTAATAGGCGACATATTTGAATTATTGCTAGTTGGTATATAGAATAAAATTCGAAAAAATTAAAGCAACGTGTACATTATACTACTATATGTATGTATCAGTATAGTGTGCAAAGGACTTTATTTCACTAATCATTTGACAGAAAAAATAATCGATTTGTTTTAGTTGTGAAATTATAAAAATTTTATACTAGAGTTCGAATAGAGATTTTTTTTATATTTTTTTTTTTTGCTTATCTTAACCTAATATTCCTTTTTATAAAGTTTCTCGAGTTAATTGTTTTCATTGTTTCTGTTCACAAACATATATATATATATACAGGATGATTCGACAAGTTTTTAAATTAAATCTAAAATTTTTCGCATTAAAATTATCACAAATTTTTTTTCACAACCCGTATAATTTTTCAAAACAATATCGAAACACCCTCGTATATAAAATTAGATAATTAAATCAACTATGCACTAAACCACCCATTTGACATAGTAAAAATGAAAAAAAAACAAGCCACTTAAACTATCACAGAAATGAAATTGTTGTATCACTATAAAATACAGTCAGTTCGCTATAACCGATGTTCAACCACAATTCAAACAGTTTTTAACTGTAATAAATTCTAATACTAATCAGCAGTACGTATCTAGTAGGGTATCAAAAGTTTTGTTCCTTTCCATAATAATAATAATAATAATAATAAGGCAACTAGAATCAAATCAAAATGAAAATCATTCGTTAAAGGTACTCCTTCGGTATTCGGGTTGATGAGGCGGTTGTTGAGGTGGAGGACGGTGTTTGGACAGGTTCCTGTTGTGACATTTTTCCTACGGTTTCCGTTGGGCTTGTTATCGATAAACTATCCGGTGATTTTGGTTTGGTACTACCTGTTGGTGTTGGTACCTGAAAAATGACAAACATTTCGTCCCTAAGTAAGTATAGTATCTACAAAAAACTTTTCCCAATATTGTAGATATGATTTTATATAGTTTTGAGGAAGGGGGTGGGGGGGAGTAGTTAGTACTATTATTTGAAACAAACTATACATAATGGAAAAACGTACTTGTGGAGCAGCCGGTTTCATTCTCGTTTTCGATCGTCGTTTTTTCAAAAGTATCGTACTACTAGTACTACTACCGGTACTACTATCCACCGATGATTTTGATGGTAATAAATCGGTAGGCCGTTCAATTGCTCGTGACGATGACGACGACGTTGTATTACAATTATTATTGTTGGAAGACTTTCGTATAATACTCGTATTATCAATAATAGAGTCATTGGGTGATTGTGAGCTAGTTGTGGTGGTAGTACTGCCACCACCACCCGACGCATCGGCTGTTATCCTTCTTAATATTTCATTTAGTGTTTCTTCCATGCGATTCATTTTCTGATTGATTTTTTGTATTTCCAGTTTTACATCTACCTGAAATTTTGATTGATTTAAAATTTCATGGGGGGTCTCTGTACAGAGAGAGTACCTACGCGGTACTTTTTCTATACTCACTTTAAAATCCATTAAATTCGTTAATAATTCCTTATAATCGACTGTAGTAGCTAATACTGGATCTGGGACGGCTGTTGATGTTTGATACATTGAAGCAGTTGATGGATCTCGTAATCCACAATCGTAACTTTGCATTTTCCTTAATGATAAATTTCTAGGCTGTTCAACTACTTCGGCCATTTCATCGATTGTATCTTGTCTTGTTATTGCTGCTGCAAGAAAAATATGTGCAATGAAATCGAAATTTTTTCCATCGCATCGCATTGCATCGTACCTGGACTCGAACTGCCTGTTACTTTTTGTAATTTTGGGAAAATTTTATTGCCAGAACCAACAGGTGTCGGTTGACTGCCCGAACTGCCCGATGATGATGAGCTGGGCCGATCTTTTGGATCTTTTGCACTGAGACTTCGTTGAAAAGCTGCTGCTGCTGTTGTCGTTGCGGCCGTATCTGATGATGAATCGAGACTGGCTGAACCGAGTAATCGGCCCCATTTACTACTCCTAACTATAAGAATATGTATGATATAAATCAAAAGACAGGTAGATGCACAAAGCGGATTCCGGCCTACTAGTCCCAATGGTCGGGTACCATCACTAATTCAGACTCTGTTTTGCACATCTTTTTTTTTTTGTTTGTTTGTATCGA
Source organism: Platypus cylindrus (assembly GCA_949748235.1). NCBI lineage: Eukaryota > Metazoa > Arthropoda > Insecta > Coleoptera > Curculionidae > Platypus > Platypus cylindrus. The sequence continues at coordinate 11,714,758 of OX456494.1, forward strand.
TTCATTTATTTACCTGACGATGATGGTCGTGTAAGGGTAGTTTTAACAATGCCACCGCTCGTATCGTCTTTTTCCGCTACCGATGACAATTTCGTTGCCGACACCACTCGGGAAATATTCTTTTCACTGCCCATTGTAGTAGTACCATCATCGGCTGATGTGCCTTTCTCGACATCACTCTGTGTAGTTGTTGATGCTGCTGCAGCTGCAGCGGCTGCCGCTGCCACCGCTTGACTACGATCCCTACGGAATTTCGAGAAAATCTTTCGTACCAAATGATCCTGATTCTGATCGAGTTGTGGCTCGTTTTTACGTCGTTCGGCCAGTTCCTTTTCCCGTTTCACATCGGCCACTTTACGGAATATTAAACGGTGCCGTAAATTGTACGTTAATATTAAATTTCTAGCAAAACTATTGGCGAATGCCTGATAGAAATCTAGCACTTCTAATAGTTTGTCGCGTTTAATTGTATGCAAATCGCAATAGGTCAAAGCACGAACATTTGCAGCTGATTGACCGACGGCATTGTCCTTCCAAAATGAATCACCGAACACGTCACCTTTTCCTATAAAGACAATGTACATTTCTGTCATCGTAGAAATAGTTTTTTTTATAGAAATAGTATAGATACATAAAAAGAAAACAGATCGCTCAATGAAAATAGTTGATCTTATTTCTTTGATTGCACTATATATAAGGAACATTCCTATATGTGTATTCTTACCTAAAATTGCCACTACTTCATCGTCCTGTATCACTTCCAATGATCCAGTTACAATAAAACATAATGAATCGATTGATTCGCCTGTATGATACAATAAATCACCGGGTGCTGAATGTGACATTGTAAAATGCATCGCTAATGCTCGAAGGCAACCGTCCGATGCCAGTCGAAACGCTGGATGCTCATTAAATACTTTACGATTTAAATGTACGCAAATGTCCGCTTTCATGTCTTTCGGACAGAAATTTAAAACCTGTATAGTTTAAAATATAGACTGTGTGAAGTAATAGTGTTCAGTAGGTAGGTAGGTAGGTAGGTAGGTAGGTGCATAGATTTGTATTGTATTAAATAAATATCGACTTACTTTGTCTTGATCTAAACCTTTGGTCATGGCCCATGTTGATACAACATAATCCATGACACGTTCGGATAGCGCTTTCGGTACTTCATGTAATTTCATAAATTCACGAACATTATTAAGCATATCGTGGTATTTGGCGGTTGCCGATGTCATTTGTTGAATAATTGTTGTTACATGACCGAAAATTGTTGCATAAAGTAAAGCTGAAATGTATAGAGAAATTTACAGTGATGTCTCTTTCTACGTAAAAAAGAAACCTCGCTAACTCGAACATTTCTATTGATAGAAAATAACGAGCCACGATTCATTCATTCATTCATTTTTTTTTTTTCTGTAATAGTACCGGCAATAATCATCATGCAAATTGTAAAGATTCTTTCATTGTCCGTTTCGGCTGCCACATTTCCAAAACCCACCGATGTCATACATGTCATTGTGAAATATAATGCGGTCACGTACATTGTTTTTCTTGATGGTCCGTTAATTAGTTCTGGTGTACTAATATCGATACTGAAATGATTTCCGATTAATTAGAATACCAAGAGTTTCCATAACTCTTGGACTTTCGGTCAATTTGTTGAGTGGCATACGAGTTTCGATTTTAATTACCTTGTGCCCGTCTCATTTGGCCATACATACGAATATGGATTTTGTGTAATGTTTGCCAGTTTCCATAGCCAACTATATTGTACACCATTATCAGCATCGGATCGTCCAATCGAATACCAAATACATGCCAACCAATGTGCCACCTAGAAACGGTACTTTAACACAAGTAACTATTTAATTAGATCAATTCAAACGTACCAACATATAAAAACATAAAAGTAAAATCAACATGGCCGCCCCATATTCTAAATAACGATCCAATTTCCTTACCACTCTTCCTAATCGTAGTAAACGAACCACTTTCAATGCACTAAATAAACTTCCAATACCCTAAAATTGATGATAATAATCTCGATAACTCGAACGGATTTCAATCGAATAGTACGGATACGTACATCTTCGTCATGATCAAATGCATTAAATACATCGTACGGTAGACAACTGAGTAAATCGATAATGAACCAGCTTTTCAAATAATTCATTCGTATCACTTTCGGATCGGACACCACTTCACCGCCAGGTCCAACGAATGTTGTATGAAAATTTAAAACGATATCAATAAAAAATATCACATCGACAATTGAGTCCACAACCAATAATGAAACATCTTCGGATGTTTTATTTTTAAATGCTACATTATAAGGAACCTAAATGATAGATCGCAAAGAGATAAATTGAAGTTAGTTAGTCATATTTTTTGAAATATACTATACCATAATTGCAGTATAAAAAGTTAAACAAAGAATAATCCAATCCCATATGGCTTTAAAGGCGCAGTAATGTAAAAGAATGTGTGGTGGCGTTTTCGGTGCTTCCTGTCTATATTGTGGCATTATGTCAGCATTTAAACTCATCATCTTATCATTAATTAATTAATTCATAATGAACGATTAAGATTAATTAAAAGAAGAAATTGTGAATTAAAATAAAAAGAAAATCCGTGAACAGCAGCATAAAGAAAAAAAAAAAATAAGAATAATTTTTTTTCGTTCTTATAAAAAAAAAATAGTAAAATGTTTTCACTGACTTGTGCCAAATGTGATTGTTTCGTTGTATCCTTCAAATTAGGTAAATGTGAGGAAAATTGCGATACCAAAACTGATCGACTTCTTGTTACTGAACGTGCTAATTTTGCAAACTTTGATAAACCTAAATTAAAAAATGAAAATTCAGATTTTCTTACAGTATATTTGTAATGGAACTTCGGTTATAACGATTTGGTTGGAAAGAAAAATCGGTTATAACGAATTTTTACATATTCTGTTATAGAAATTTGTGTTAGAATAGGTCATAGTGACTTTTGCCGAACACTTTGCTTATAACGATTTTGATCAAAATCTCGATTATAACGATTTATTAATAAATATTCAGATATAACAATTTTTCTTAAACATGATTCTAGTGCCTTTTAACACCACTTCGGTTATAACGACTTGGAAAAAAAAAAATCGGTTATAATGATTTTGATAAAGAAATCAGTTTTCACTGCTTTTTACATATATTAAAATCGAGTATAAATTTTTTTTGTTAGAATACATGGTAGTGACTTTTGCTTAACACTTCGGTTATAACGATTTATTAATAAATATTCAGATATAACAATTTTTCTTAAACATGATTCTAGTGCATTTTAACACTACTTCGGTTATAACGATTTAGAAGAAAAAAAAAGTCGATTATAACGATTTTTGTTACCAAAACTCATTTATAACGTCAAACATATTTTGAACTTACCACCTTTCGTGTCATCTGTTTCTATTGGTTGTTTCAATGCTGTTATATCTCGAAATGTGAGTAAAAACAGCACAACTAAATCGCGTTCGTTTTTTATCGGTGATATTTGTAGTAGCAGCCATAATGGTGTCTCTACAAAATTGTACATACACAAAAATTTATAGGTACAGCAATAAAACACTATTTAATGTGTAATAATTACAAATTAGTGTACGAAAAAACAAAATGAATTAATTCACTCATTCTTGCACACACTCCATCTCACTCTCTCTCTCTCTCTCTCTCTCTGAGATCTGTATAATTTTTTATCATAATAAAGTTTTATAGGATCTGAATTTGTCAGCTCCAAAGAATATTGTATAAATGTATATGTATATAAAACATATAAAAGGAAAATGTAAGAAAGAAAATGTGCTGCTATAGAATTTTCACGAAACATTTAATGCAATTAAAACAGTAGGTAATACTTTTTTTTGCACACGTAAATGACAGATATGAAATAAAATTGCTGCTGTAGTTTGCGCGACCTAGTTTTGAAAAAAAAAAAAAAAAACAAATGTATTTTTTGCAGATAACAGAAACGCTAAACATTCAGAATCCCTGTGATAATGTGTATAAGTTTTGAATGAATTATTTCTGAGATTTTAGTGAAGAATTAAATATGGGGAGCGTTCATTTTATTTACAATTTAAATTCTCTACAGATCCTATAAACATTTCTAATTACTTAATAAAACTATATATGTGTTTAAATGTATGTTTAGTACTTTTTTTTTTTTTTTTTGGATTTAAAGAGACAGCTAGACGCTCCGTTTTAACTTAACATTCGCATCGTCCCATCATTATGTTGAGTATCATCATACGTAGAGATGGGACGATGCTGTTCAGTAGGAGCGCGTACCTAGTCTTTTTTTTTTGTTTTTTTTTGGTTGTCACTATATGCTACTAGTCAGTAGTATACCACATACTGTAATGAGTTCTGTGTAAAACTGATGATTCTATGGTTTGTACCTAGTATACTCTAATTTTATGTAACAATGTAACAAAAGCAATTTCAAATACAAGTATAGCTTATTCGAAAAAATCGAGTTCATGCTAAATGATTAATTGTTAATTAATAACTATTCGTTTAATACAAAAATCGAATTTTGTGTTCAAAAATCTTTTCTTTTTTCAACAAATTCAATGTCTAAATGAAAATCTAAAGCGAACTGGCAAATGTACAGAGCAATAATAATAATAATAATAATAATAATTAAAAAAAAAAAAAAAACGGTGTAAATATAAATACAAGTACAACAAATACGTAAAGGAAGAAATAGAAGAAGAAGAAGAAGAAGAAAAAGATAAATAACAAAATAAAAACAAAAAACAAAAAACTACATACCTTCTGGTATACCTGAAATTATAAATATTGATTTTAGTGAATGGTTTTAATTTTTGATTAAATTAATTAATTACCTAATAAATATTTTCAAATTTGTCTATTATAAAATCGTAATCCAATTATGGTTTTTGGAGAAATTAAACAATTATCGCGCGAGCGCGCGCGCGCATCAAATTTGATTATTCGATTGAATTTTTGATTAGTAAAAAATTAATCAACTAATCATTCATATTCTATAGAACACCAATAAGCACACTGATACAAAAAAAAAGGCATCTCTTTTCATTTCTACATGTCTGTGTACACACACTATAAAAAAAAAACAAGTAAATTGCTACAATTTTCGCTAAATAATGCACTGTTTCATTTGCCAAACGTCATCACGATGGCAAATGGACATTTGAAATTTTCAAATAGCAATTTTCTTGTCTCTCGACACAAACATCACTAACAACAACAACAACAACAACAACAACAACTAAAATTCGAACTGCTAAAAAACAAACAAGGCCAGGCGCCACAGACTAATTTTACAATATCAGAATGAGCATTATTATTTGCAATACATTATATATATATATATATATATAGGTCTAAAAGTACACATAACATTATAGAATAATAATAAGTATATAGAAAAAGCCTACATACCTTTGTTTTCTATAACACACAGAAACATGCGCGGGTGCAGGCGAACGAACGGACCGAGCAAATTAATAAAATTAATAACATAGAGAAATTATTTACAATAAATAAAATATATATTAGTCAATAGTATAATATGTAGATAGAGGTTATTTGTTACGCAGAAAAAAAAAACATCTAAACCATTGATTAAATATTCTCGTTAGGATGGCCCCTACATGGGCGACAAAGTTGTAACCGACATTTAACATATGTATATGGCATAGAACGGGTATGTATTTTGCTAGTAAAATTGAGGTTAAGGAAATGCCGAAATGATAATTAAATATTTATTTATATTTTATGATTACTGCAGCAGCAGCAGCAGCATCAGGAAAGAGAATGTTTAATCAACTTTAATATTAGGGGTGTTTTAATTGGTATTATAAATTTCGCTAACTAACTAATAAAGTTTGAAAAGAAGGAGAGAGAATTAGAATCTCTCTCTCTCTCTTTGTGGTTTTATTTATATGTAAGTAAAAAGGATAGGAAAATAGAAATACTCGCAGTTATTAAAATAGCAACTAAATTAATCAAATTAGAATTATTCCTTGTTTCATTTTGGTGTTCTAGAATTCAGTATTATTATTATTATTATCTAATAGTAGTCGAAATGTATATTGTTTCCTTTCTTGGTCCAAAAAGTTGACATAATTTATGTGTCAATCGATAGAAAAGTCAATATAAATAACTAAATGACTAGAAGAGAAAATAATGGAAAAATTTACTTACTATTTTTCTTATACAATAAGATTTCGAATTGATCGTACAATTGATGCTCGAGCACATGATCTATTCTATTGATTGTCTCCTTATCGGTCAATTCACCAAACATGAAGCCACAACGGCACGATTTCTGCATCACTTCAGCTCGATTATAGCCGGATATTTTACAAAATGATTCATTACAATAAACTATTGGATAATCGACTATCTGTGCGTTCGCCAAAAGGAAACTACTATCAGCTAAAGATATTTGAAAAAAACAAAAAAAAAAATGTAATTAATAAATATAACAATTCTGAATGGTTTGAAGAAAAAATAACATATCTAACACGATGATAAAGTGTGTAGAGTGGTTACTGTTTACTAAGTATCCAGGACACGGGGTAATCAGCTAGCGCATTCGCCATAATTTATGTTATCGTGTCCGATAATTTACTCTATTTAAAATCGATGATTTTATTTGAAATTTGAGTGTTTTTATCAGAACTGTCGATCTATATTCTACATTAGGGTCGATGATTAGTGGTTAGAATATGCCAGAGTGAGAGAGAGAGAGAGAGAGTTAATAAATTACTGAAATGACCTTGGCTAGCTAGTAGTTGGACTATGACGTTACGGTATGGTTGGCCTTTGACCATGCAGCAGTTGCTCGCTAATTTTCGCTATCCTTTCAAACCACCACCACCAAATCATTATAATTGATTTTTTTTTTTTTTTTTTTGAAACGTTGTAAAGAAAACTTATATTTTATAAGGAATATAAGTCGCCGTTGTAGCTGATCATAATATATTTATTTCTCTCGAATTATCGATGTTTGTTTCATCGTTTAGAATGGGTTTGGATTGGATGCATGAAAAGCTAATTATCTATATACCTACATATATGGGAATAAGTGGGTTATTAGGACGAGGGAGTATGTGTTGTTGATGTCGATGGTGGTGGTGGTGGGAAAACTACACGGGAAAGTTATATTTTTTGTACATATACAAATTTCTTTATATGTACATGGAACGAACGAAGTAAGAAAATACTATAATAATCTTGATGGCATTGAAACAATGTACGTTCGATCGAATTTTCTTTTCGCATTATATAGAAATTTCCCTTTTTTCTTTTTTTATCGTTTCTTGTGGTTTAACTAAATCTCGATCCACACACACGCACACGCGATATTCTAATAAAGTGAAATTCCAAAGATTTCCCTTGTGCAGTGTGTTAAAAGGGTTTTGTTTTTCCCCCCCCCCCCCCATTTCCCTATATCTCTATTAGGTTAGGTACTAATTATTAATATCAGATAAGTTAACTTACGTTGTTGATTAGATCTTCGTATAATGTTTTCGAGAAATGTATTTTGTGGAGCGACCAGGCCCCGTCTACCTCCAGGCATTTTGGATAGTGGAAATTATTAATTGTTTCTTCCACTGTCACCTTAATAATAATAATAATAATATTAATGCGAATCGTTGCGGTATAATAATTGCCATTTTCCCGTACAACAATCAATTTTATTATCCATATCCATCGAATGGCAGAGACATTATAAATAATTCTTCCTCGTTTTTTAACAATAGGAATAGATTTTGTAGATTTGCCACATTACACTATTATGATGCGAACCATCATTATAATCACAAATCAAATTAAACCATATAGATTTGGAAAAGAACATTTTTTCGTCGGTCGGAGAGGGGTGGTGGAATGGATATACGGGGAGGAATTGATTACATAAACTCTCTTGTTATATATACGATAATAAAAATATGAGGATGTGAAAGTGGATTATAGATGTATATTATTCGTCACACTTGCTCGCTATAGACGCTACTACTACCACCATCACCACCACCACCACCGTGCCGCCACTACAACACCACCACAATAGCACTGCCTCCACCAAACCAATACCGCGGGGCGGGCGGGGTTGAAATAGGCACGGAAAAAGCCAAAACTCACAGGTTGGCAGATGGATACGATGGGGTTGTGGAAATGAATTTTTACTAGGTATTTTCCGAAACTGTCAATTTTTTTTTCTTTTTTGAATTGAAACACTTTCGAGAGAATGTGGTTTTTTTAATTTAAAATTTCCAATTTTCATAATCAATACTTTTTGATTGGATTAGAAATGTGGACATTGAATTGGGAAAATTGAAATGATCTGGCAACGGTGTTCAATGTGGAAAAGCCACGCAAAGTGGCTTGGAGCGATGTTGGACACGCAACGGAGTTTTCCGGTACTAATTTCGATTTTCGTAACTGAAATTTGGCTGTATTTAATTCATATTTTCATAACCCGGCATGAAGATTTAATTATTTAATTTAATTAATAGTGAAATTTTTTTTTTTTTAATTTTAATTTAGCACTCAGCGCCACACATTAGGAGTATCATTAACTAAACATACGGTAGTGTATACCACTGGAATTCTCTTCTACACATCCACGGCGCTCGATACTTGTCATCTCTGATTGTAGATGGCAGCACTTTGAATTTTGTCTACTTTTCTTCGTTTGAAAGTATTTAAATAGTTTAAATACTAAATTAACAAGATTAAATCCTGACGTAGAAGCGCTTATTTTTTTTTTCTTCCTCTCCAAACTATCAACAGGAAAATTAATTGCTACAATTTCGTAATAAATGTGCATCGGTAAGTCGTGGCGCTGAAAGGGGGAGAGAACCAGGTGGATGTCATCGTGACATAATCAGTTGCATCGGGACATTGATGACATGGAGGAGATTAACTGACATATGTATCCAGATTTTTTGACTTTTCAGCCTTATAAACATCAATTTATCTTTACAATAAATTGACGACGCACATAAAGATTCCATTTAGTAATTTATTATTATTATTATTATTATTATTATTATAGACATGATGGTCAATTCTCTATACGTATAAATAAATTAATAAATTCAAAATCATTGTGTTCGGTACTTATATTTGTTTGTCCATCACTTTGGCTTAATTAAATCGAATAGAATAAACTAAATAGGGGTGGTTGTTGTTGTGATGCAGTTAGATAGATTTGGAAAATAACGGATTTTTGAAACAAGGGGGAGGGGGTGAAGTGGAAGAGTATGTATACAGGAAAAAGAAGTATTTATATTTTGAGTACCTAGTGGGTTTTCTATTAGGATGCGGGTCGATTTCAACTAATGAATGAATGATTTTCTTTTCTTTTTTTTTTTTCTTTCTTCTTTAATTTATTTATTTATTTAATGGTTTATTAAAATGGTTACAAGTTTAATTTAGATCTATAATTGAAATGTTGAATGAAAAATAATACCATCACACAATATACGGGATTCGTTCGTTATAGTGTATTATTAGATGGGAAAAGACCAATTTCCTTTTTTTCTCCGTTTCTTCTATTGATATTCAAGACATTCATCATTTGATCGCAACGACGCTGTCTTGTTACTGCCCGTTATAAAGTTACTTTGAAATCAAAAGATTTTCAATTGGAAGGTGGATAGAATAACACGACCGGTTCTGGTCTTTATATATATTTAATTATAGATTGGTTTGGTTTGGAGCCAGAATCCGTTTTGCTCTACTATCGTTAAGAATCATGTTTCGTATAAATCAGAAACCATATGATCAGTTAAAAATTCTCCCATGAAAAAAAAAACAACAACAATCAAAATTTCATTAAAAGTGAATGAGTTCATGTTTGTGTTCATCGAACTCATTTTTCACGCCTGATTAGAATAATTTCTCTAAAAAAAAAAAAAAAAAAATGAATTAAAATAATAGAACAACGAATGTATAAATTCCAGCCTCGTCCAGCCCCTGGGCGTACTATTGATATATTAATACGAAATCAAGCTGCTCAAATAAATAAAAATGCATATTATATACGTACATATGCAATAATAATAATAATAATAATAATTGTTTAATGGGCAATTGGACTGAAAATAAGAGAATTGATCTACCACCACCACCACCACCACCAGTGGCGTTTTCAAATAATCCAACATAATCACTTGAAACTTAATCGAATAGAAGAAGGGAGAGAGATGTGATTTTTGTGACTTTTTCAAATCACAAAACAATAGGGTTGAAAAAAAAGTAAATTGATCGTGAGAGAATGGAAGAAAAACCACCACCCCCCCTCCCGTTTTTTTCACTATCAATTTAATTGGAGGTAAAAAAAAAAAAAAGTTCCCGAAAATTGATGGAATCATACCTGGGTACTTTTCGTAATTGTTTTCGATTACCCGCATTTACCCTTGTCTATTTTCTTTCACAAAACTGTCGATGGATATTTTAATCAAAAAAAAAAAAAAAAAAAAAATGGTCAATACGTGCTATAATTATTGACATAATTTAGACCTTTTGAACACATTTTTCTCTACATAAATAATCAATAAATAAATTGGATATATATACAGGGTGTTCAATTAGTATGTCGAGTAATTCAAATGGCCTTGATGTTGTACAATCTGCTGATGAGAATGAATGTAATTAAATACATTAAGACGTTAAATTAAATGCGCATCCCAAACCCCGTTTTGTATACACAAGCAGGAAATAAAGATTAGAGTTTATAACACGCCCTTGTTGTGTGTGTTATAAAATATTGATCCTGTTCTATTTAGTGGTATGGAACTATGAAAATTTAGTAGAGCAAAAAAAAAAAAAAAAAAATAGAAACGGTTTTCTTTCACATGATGCAGACGTCTTTTTTTTTCTTTTTGTGGTATTTATTTATTTGTTTTAAAAATGTCGGTTTGGTTCGATGACAATTTTAATCCAACATGACTAATTACGAAGGATAAATGTTTTGGGGGCAGAAGAAAAGTTAAGTTAACTAAATGTTTGTTATGCGATTGAATTACGACACTGTGGATAGAATTGAATAAATCTGGGCCTATATAGAATCTAATTTTTTTCTATTACTTATAGAATTAAACAAGCTCATTATTTTTGCGAAAAAATTCGTATTTACATAAAAAGTACAATTGTTTAAGTAAGGAACGTAGACATAATTCGCATCCCCCCCCCTTATAGAATTTACTTGTTTCTATGTAGAATTAATTGATTTGTTTTTTTTTTTGTTTCAAATTAAATGCATTTTGGCATCGAATCCGGTACTTATGCATATGGGGGTAAGGTACCAATTGGACAATATTTCGTATAACATAGCGAGAATTCGAATTACGATTTCGATAAAGAACCGGTTTCCTTTCGAATTTCCCATTGATTTGGGGGTTGATTCTATATAATAGTTTAACACAATATAATGTTGATTGTGTGTGTGTTATTCGTATGTATAGTGTTTGTGTGACTGTGTGTAGTGTAGCAACATCTTGTTAAAATTGCGCGCCTATTATAAATACGTGTATTTCTATACAATTGTTATTTAATTGTCACTTTGTACATATCAGCAACAAACAAGTCGATCATCATCTGGTTGTAGCGCTATACTGACTAATAAATTGACATATAATGACAATAAAAACCTTTTTTTAGTGTTGTTTGTGTCACATCTGCTTCTACTGATTTAAGCAGCAGCAGCAGCAGCATAAAACTTTCTTATTCCTTTTTTTTCTTTGTGTGTGTTTAAAAATCAACTGACTGACTGAGATGCTGATGGCACGAGGACATACATATACTCTAGAACCTGACGTTCTGTTTATAGTGTATAGAGATTATAGCACCACCACCACCAAAAAAAATTTATAGAAATAAGAAATTTCTTTGCAAAAAAAAAAAGGTGCGTACGCCAAAACTCGCGTAAAAATTCACGGGTCTTTTTCACAGTACCACGTACACTTAAAATACATAAAAGATTTATGGCTTTATGGTTTGATTTGGGGTTCTGTCGTTTAGAATGCCATTTTATAGATATATACAGGGTGATTGATCTAAAAAAAAAAAAAATGCTCCGTTTTTACTATGTGGACATAGAAATTGTTGTTAGGATTTTTTTTTTTTAGCCGCCAGAGAACATCCCTAATGTCGAAAAATTTCCAAATACAAACGCATAAGTATCCCATTTGTTTGCTGTGATATTGACGGCCAAAAAAAACAAAATATTGGCACTACTCCCCCCCCCCCCCGCCATCAGACAATAAACAAATTTATTATTGGGCTGTTAGTTGTCGTCGAACGAACGAAAGTTTCAAATGTCAATTAGGCATTAATAAAATCCAGATAGCATTAGTAGTGGTGGTGGTGGTGGCGGTGGATGAATTGGAGAAGCACAACATCTGTCTATCTCTCTCTCTCTCTCTCGCTCTCTCTCTATAGAAGCGAATTGTATATATATATATATATATATATGTATTTACAGCCCCTTAAAAATACTGTATCGAACTGATAATATAAGTGAAAGAAAAACCTTTAGTAGCCCCAATAAACATTTACATCCCCCAATAACTATAAATAATAATAATATTATTATTATTATGCTTATTTTCGTTGAAAATGTTGAAATTGAAAATTGATCCGCGTTGGGTACTAAGGGTTTTTTTACCGTAGATACCGTACTATATAATGATGACTTGTTCATTATAAATAGTCGAGCCCTTTTGGTTTAGTGGACACCTAAAAGAATTTTGCATTCAAAAGTTTGAAACAATTGCACTATAAATCTTATTAGCCGCCCCCTCGGAAAAGACAGAAAAAAGTGTTTTTTTTCTGTCGATCAGACACAGTTTTTGATAAAATCAAAGATTACATGATTCAGGTAGCGTCGAGATACCTAGGAGTTTCAATACATAGATCACAGAAAAGATTGTATTCTGTGCAATAGCGCACAGAATCAATAATTCCTAAATTTCAATGGATTTTTACCTATTTAACTATATATAGAGAGAGAGAGAGAGAATGGTTTTGTTCATCCCTAAGTATTTTATACTTGTCTTTGTCTATTGTGTAGCATTTTGTATATACTACTTATATAAATTAGGGATGTAACGATTATTAATACGATTAATCGTGTATTTTTTCTTTAGAATTTTCTTGCGTTTATAAAATTCAAATCTTGTGTATATTTTTTAAATAAATTTTATCTGAAAAGATGAATTTGTATTAATAAATATAGATACGTTTTTTGTTTGAAAAACTTTTATTTATATAAGTTTATTTTTTATTTATTTCGTACTGACCATGAATTAGATTGATTTAGATTAATGATCGCTATCGTAATCGTAACATTCCTAACATAACGATCTCCTCTAGCCTAGAAAGATTCAGTTTACAATTGCCACTTAATTATGTACATCTTCTATATCGATATATCTCTAGATCTTTTCGCTGCAAAAAGAACGAAAGATTTCTGAAAAGATTAAGTGACGATAGCGGGGAAAAGGCAACGCATCTACTATTCATAGACACATTTCACAGCTACCGGGCTATCGAGTATCCACAGGGGTTGCTTGTTTTTCTTTTCTGTCTAATATAGTGCAATATATAGTGGGTACCTACAGTGATTTTATTTGTTGATTATTCTTTTGAATAACCATATTTTTACTCATAATATTATAACACGCATATATCTGTCAAACAATCAAGATGCCACATTTAGATAGCTATTTACCAAAAATTTCACCCCCCAAAGAAAAAAAAGAAAACCGTCTCAAAATTTTTATTAATGATTTTCTTCTGAGAATTGGATATGGAATTTTCTTGTTAACTCTCCCCCTTCGTCTAGTCACATCTTTGATATACCATTTAAATTCCATTTTCTAAAAATGTACAATTTCAACAAGCATAATTAAATCGATGTTTTTTTTTTTTTTTTCGATGTGCACAAAAAAGAAAACGTAACGCCTTTGAAAAAAGACACGGAAAAAATAAAAATTAATATACGTGCACACTGGCTACACGTGCAACGTTGCCAGTTTTATTTGTATGCCACACAAAAACAAAATAAACAATCTGAGGAAAAGTGTTGATATTGTCGTTTTCCTTTTGCTTTTTTTTTTTTTTTTTAATTTATATATATAGACAGCGAGAGAGAGAGAGAGAGACAGAGAGATGTGGTGCATACAGCAGCAAACAATCCCTTATTTTTCACGACTAAAAAAAGCTATAGGTACATGTACATATTGTATAAAAGTATGGTGGTGTGTGTGCCAAAACCACCCCACGTCGTACGATGACGGCGGCGGCGGCGGCGGCAGTGGCCACTAAATTGATTCAATCAAATGAAAAACACGACTGACGTGACGATGCCGGCACGTCAGTCGTGTTTTCATCTGATCGTTATTTATAAGGTTTTTATTTTGGACAAAATAAAATGTATTTATTTTACAAGTATAAGTATATATACTATACACTTAATTAATTATAATAATAAATAATTCTTTTGAAAAAAATACACATAAGTATATTGAAGTGAAACGATTGCTGCGTCTGCGATGATCCGTAGTAGAGTGAAACCGGTTATATATTGACCACTTTTCTGTCATAAATACTTAAAAATTTTACGAATTAATGAAAATAATGAATGAAAAAATGTAATTTGCCACTGTCACAAGTAATGTGAATATTACTGTACAGTACACCGTATATTTTCTTATTAGTAATCACTTGTCACAGCATCGAATCGAATATGTTCTGTGCTAGCAAAATCCATTCTATATAGTTGTACTTGTTACATAGGCCCAAGTACACAATCGATTATAAATTTCATTAATTCATCAATCCACCGTTGTCAAATCGCATCAAATATCCGAGATGGGTCTATTGTTGTTGAACAAGATTTTAATCGATCAATATAACAACAACAACAACAAATATATTTATTATTGATGTAACATTCAAATGTTTGAAAAGGGCAAAAAAATAAGAAAATGATCGATATACCTTCGATCGTATATATCTAGCTGCACCTCCTACCAATTTGCTGCTGCTGCTTTACATCAACTTATTGGAGTTATAACTGATTGATTGATGTATTTCTATGTGTACATATGTACCTAACCTAAATGTATTCATCATCATCATCATCATCATCTTAATATTCTATATAGAAATGTCAAAAAAAAAACTTAATCGATACACCACTGAATAGCAATAAAATAATAATAATAATAATAGTAGATATCCGCAAGAAATGATTGAGAGGTTTATTTCTCGAATTAAAAAAAAAAAAAAAAAAAGGAACCAGTTTCCACAGTTGTCGTTTTGCCCAATTTGACAAGCGATTTGATTGAGAATTTTTTTTTTTTTGCAAAACTAGCGAACAGAAAATATGAATGAAGATAAAAATGGGTACCTAACGGGGATGGTATCGGTACTATAGATAAGCAAGCAAGATTTTATTTACGGATAGGCACCGGGTACTTAGATTGATTTCTGATAAAAGCAGAATGGAAAAAGATTGATCGATCAATATGATTTGTTGTGGTGCAGAGCAGATTGAGAAAATGTTGACACAGTTTCGTTTGAATTGTAATGAAATTTGGCAACGGTGGATTTCTTTAATAGTGCACTTGTTATGGCAAATAGTTTTTAATTAAACTTATTTATCGGCTTATTACCTTATTCCATAATAGTTTCAGATTACTAGATATTGAAAAATTGTCCACTCTATGCATGTATCGGATCCGGTGCAGCTGTTTATTTATTTACCATTTACAATCACAATAAAATTATTAAAAAAACCGAAATATAATTTTTTTCACTACAATCTACTATATACTGGATTGAGAAAAAACTAGTGGGCGGAGCTTAATGGTAAATTAAGGCGGTGCCTCTATTCCATAGACTCCGGTCCGTTATATCGGCGCATGACCGCTAAACAGGTAGCCTCATCACACACACGCACACATCGCCTAGAAGTGGTTGAAGTGAATTGATCAGTTTGCTTTTTGCTGTCTTTCTAGAAATATCGAATACTATCAAGTTCTATTAATAATGATGGACAGCTGGTTTCCTTTTGATAGGGTAAAACCGTCGCGTGAAGAAAACACGAATATTATTATTGATAAATTACCATATAAAACGACAAATAGTTTTTCGATAGCTTCCCTGCTAGGTATTAGGAGAGTTGTTAAGAAAATCGAGACATGTGAAGAGAAAAAAAGTGATAATAATAATAGTGATGAAGATGATATTGAATATGATCTGTCTACATCGAATGATAAGGAAATTATGAAAGAAAATGTATCGAAAGAAGATAAAAAGGACACACCAACACCAACACCAACATCATCAACTGGAAAACCACCATTCAGTTACAATGCATTGATAATGATGGCCATTCAGGATTCGCCAAATAAACGTTTAACACTAAATGGTATTTACGAATATATTATCAATAAATTTCCATATTATAAAACGAATAGACAAGGATGGCAGAACTCGATACGGCACAATTTAAGTTTGAGTAAATGTTTTCGAAAAATGCCGCGCAGCTACAATGATCCGGGTAAAGGAAACTATTGGACATTGGATCAATCAGCTGAAGATGTTTTCATATCGAATGGTACAACTGGAAAATTACGTCGCAAACCGAATAGTGCATCGAATCGTTCACGAATCACATCGTTACGAAAATTTTCTTGGCCCATTCCGTTTGGTAATTATTATTATCCATCGTATACGGGTAATACGGGTAGTCCTGGTACAGCGTATCATCATCATTATTATCCTGGGGCGGCATATCAGCATTATGATAGTTTCAATCCGATTTTTCATAATCCATTACTATCACCAGCGGCTGTTGCTGCAGCTACACCACTAATTCAACGACCTCTACCAATATTACCAGTACCATCGTCATATAATGAAGAATTGGAATTAAATCGAAGATTATTTATGGCAAATAGACAACAAACAATTACACCGCCATTATCATCGTCGTCATCACCATCATCATCATTATCATCGTCACCATTGCCAATTACAAATGTACCAGCCGATGATAGACGACAAATACCATCTTATTTGCAAAGTTATTACAGTAACGGACCGTATTATGGTAACAGTAATAATAATTTATCAATGCTAGGTTGATAAACAAAATTATTTGACATTAATTTTTAAGATATAGTTTTTTTAAGGATAGGGATTTTTCTTTTTTTTTTAATTTTTTTGATATTTTTTGGCCACCACTGTATATTATGACAAACCTATAAGTATATGATGTTGATGATCTCAATAAGCAAAAAAGGGAAACGTATTTAATAAAATAAATACATATTAATTTATTGATGTGATATTATATTTTAAGAATACAAATGCTAATAATTGGACGATATTAGAAAATTGATGACATTATGTATAGTACGAGTATACATAGTTGATAATCGTATATAACATATACGATGTATATCTACAGTTGATGTCTATTTACATATAAATGAATAGACTGATTGGATTTTTGGTACCTTAGTAATAATTAAATTAATTTGTAAGTTTGGGAATGCAATAAGAATAAATAAATTTTAAGTATACTAAATAGAAACGGTGTTTTATTCAGATTTCTATTCCATATACTTAAGTAGTAGATGTGGGTACTGGTCAGGTCGATATTTATCGAATTTGCTTTTAAATTAAACCGAATTAATTAGGTTAATTAGGCAGAAATAAATAACCGTTTTTTTTTTTTTGACTATTTATAACGACTTTATATGGAGACAAATTATGATGGTTATACAACACATCGCGCCGCCACTGCTCATTCATCCATTCATGCTTATCATATCTGCTAATTAGCATCATTATTAATAATAAAAACAATAAATTATTGTTTGTTTTAATAAATAGTAATTTGGTACGTACATTAATTTAAAAAAAAAAAAAAAAAATCAACAACTCACCGCCTCCTACGATTACTATAGTATATCAGCAACTATATTACTAATTTAGTACCACCTACATTCATTTAATGTTCTTATATTAGAATTGATGAATGTAGGTGGTGTTGTTGTTGTTTGTGATGGTGGTGTTGATCATGTGTTGCCCTGCAGGTCAATTTTCAACAAATTAAATAATAATATATATATATATATATATATGTATACGTATTGTTAACGACCGAAGTTGTTTCTGCCGGAACCCCGCGGCGCTACTATTATAGGTACCTACTCGCTGTGCTTACAATTCTCTGATGTTGATTGAATAATCTACTAATTATTAGTATAGTTAGAGAAAAAAATACAAAATGTACTATTAGGTAGTACCATGCGACGGTTGATGAAATAATTACCATCAGCAAACGTGTTTAATGGGACAAAATATTAAAGTTGATCAGGTAGTACCACTTTTTACATATGGTACCACTTTGGGTACTACCTGTATTTTTAGGTTTTAATGTTCAAATTTTTCTTTCAAGAATCAACTTTCTAAAAATGTACAAAAGTATTTATTAGTACCTATGTTTAGATAATTGAAATACAAAATAGTACTACAGTACAGTACTATTAGGTAGTACCATACGACGGTTGATCAAATAATTACTATCAGCAAACGTGTTTAATTGAACAAAATATTAAAATTCATCAGATAGTACCACTTTTTACATTTGGTACCACCTTGGGTACTACCTGTATTTTTATGTTTTTATTCTCAAATTTTTCTTTCTGAAAGTTACTTTGTACGAAAAAAAAAAAATTGAAATTCTTAAAAAATATATAATATAAAAGTAGTACCTATACGTACCGACTAAAAACCGTATCGTTTTATTTTCATTAAACTCCAGAACAGAATGAGTTGAATTTGTTAAAATCTAATAGACAAACACATGTTAAACTACAAAATACTCTATATTCAGCCTGAAATTAAACAACATAATCATAACTATTTAAATTGTTGCTATTAAAACAAAAACAGATGTTTTGAACTTAAACTTGAAGTTCTCGCGTCGCGTACCATTTCATTCATTTTCATTTTTCGTTGATAATAATTCATTAAGAAAAACTACTATCTATTTTAATGAGACTTAAGAAAGAAATGGAGAACGGGACGAGCCAAAATTGACATTTGACTTTTATCAATTCATTTCATTCATTCAGTTTTTTTGTGGCATTTTATTAATTTTGGTACATCTGTAACTTATATGAATGAACATGAAACACACGACACAACAACATCCGGATATTGTGATTCACATTATTTTCGTCATGTCAATTTAATTATTATTATTATTATTATTATTATTATTACGTATTTCTTTCTAATTGTTTGAATTGATTCTTTAAATGATTTTAATTCACTATAGTGCATCTGTTATACTATTCATATTCATTGACGTAATTTATTAATTTAATACCCACTGTGTTGAGCACCTACTGTACGTGCTAAATGACAGTGGTTCTCACACTGTCATTGATGGAGGAAGGTGATCGTGATTCTTTCTTTTTTTTTTTCGAATTATTTCCGCATTATTTTCTATACTGTGTGTGTGTGTGTGTTTGTTATTATTAGTTTCATAGAAATTGCATTGTATTGTTAACAATCCACGTCAAATATTTACTGATTTTTCTTCGTATTTTATTTATATACGAATATGTATATGTATATTTATAAATAAATTGTGCCTGTTTAATTATCAAAAGATTAGAAATTCTGAATGTCGGGGGATTCTGTGTCTCTCTGTGTGTGTGTGTGTGTGTGTGTCCTGTTTTATTTTTCTTATATCTCTGGTGCAGGTGCTTTTTCTTCAGCCAGAGCACAGCATATAAAAGAAAGAACCGATTTCTTTGCAGAGCCCGCTTATCTTATATATATATATATATATATATATATGTATACATGGATATAGGTTTATTATATATGACAGGCGAGTATAACCTCATCAAAACAAATTTAAAATCTTCAAAAGCGGTTTTAGGAAAAAATATTTTAATCTGACACCTAATTAAATTCGACTGCGCACACACACACACACACACACACACACACATACATTATCACCATATCTAATTCAACCCACACCATCTTTTAATATCGGACGAAATGGATTTTCTTGTCATCGCAGGTATCATCATTATTTTATTGTAATAATAATAATAATAATAATGAAAAGATGAAAAAGTGCACCGGACCAGGGAACAGAGACAAAAAAATGACATATCAAACGATATAATAATCAACCATATTTGTATTCAAAGTCTCAACGAAAATATCGTTATGATATACATTAAGTAGATGTACAATGTCGATGCTGGTCAAAAAAAAAAAAATTTGAATTCCCATCGATTTTAGTGCCAAAAACGCCAAATAAATTTTACATTGACAAACAACATTTTCTCTCAATGACAATATATATATATATATCAATATACGGTACTAGGGCCCAAAAAATTAGGTACTTAAAAGCAATAATAATACTTATCCAATTTATACTTAGTTATTGTTTTTAATTGAGTGCGTAGGTAGATGAATATTATGAGAATGTGTACATCAGTCAGAGGTCAATATTTGTACACTTAATAATAATAATAATAATAATAATCTACCGAGTACGTTATGTACACATCTAGAAGGTACCAATACAAAATTTAACCATTGTCGTTGTCGTGTGGGATTATTCGTTTAAATGACTTTTAATTTAATGTGATAATACTGGACAAATATGCGGGGCAAGAAGAATGGGGGGGGGGGGATAGGTTCATATACACTGATCAAAGGGACGCCTACGTACAATAATAATTAATTAGTAATTATTGTCTTAATATGACACAAAAAAACAAAAATTGTTCCAATTTAATTTTGTTATTTCAACATTTCTAATAGGTTAACTTAAATGGATCTACGCTATCGGTTTTATCGGAATATAGTGTTCATGTTATCGAATGTTCACATTATCGAATAGTCGATAAAAAGAAAAGAATTCTTTTTGATAGGTGTAAGTAGGCAAAATAGTCTATTCGAAAAATATTTTTTTTATCCTTTACACTATCTGCTACTACCTCGCTTCTCTTCTTCCCACCCTCGTTCCCTATATATATATATATATATATATATATACTCAGTATCTATAGTCTAAACAAAACAGTACGACATTTTCGTTATCTTATCTCATTAAATACTCGTTTATTTTGTTTCATGCTGTGCATGTAACAATAATTTTTTTTTTTTTTAGCAAAATGTAACGACGACGGGCGCCAATTTTGCCCCAGAACTGAAACGTTGTTCGGGTGATTAACAATAGCAGTGAGAAAGAGAAGGACGGACGGACGTAATCTGTGTGGGGGAGAAGAGAGGTCACGTGTTAGGTGTTTTGTTGCCCTTTATTTATCAATGTGATCATCGTCGTTGTTGTATTGAATGAATTGGAAGTTGAATATTGAAAGAATAGATTGGAGGATGTTGTGTTTCTCTTTTTTCTTTTTCTTTTTTTTAGTGTTTTGTTGTGTGTGTGTGTGTTTTTTTCTCTTTATAATATGAGAATGGTGACCATCATCCAAAATAATGATGCTGAATAGTTATAATCCGCATTAAAGATTATGTCTAGTGGCGGTTCTTGTTAGTTTTGTCCTTTTTTATTTTTGTGAAAAACATCCCAATATACACGAGATGCGGGGTTTTGATTGATAGTCAAAATATTTTCCATCTAACCTATTAGACCTATCTATGTACACTCTAAAAAGTGGTACCTACCCTTGGCTAGACAACATTCCTTATGTCCCCTATAAACACACACAGTCATTTCTATTTGGTCATCAGATGTCTTTTATAAATTTCTCTCACTCTCTCTCTCTCTCTGCGTCTCTCGTCATTCTATAATAATTAATTATTACTTAAAGTTTTAGTAAAACAGGAAGTCGGGTCATAATATTTATTGCTGGTATTATTATAACTCGTGTACGTACTTTGTTCGTCCATTACATTTCATTATACCAAATGCTGTTCAATTTAATCCGATGAATTAAATAATTGACCTGACAAGTCCGACGGTGGTTTGAATGAGAAAAAAGAAACGGACTGCATTTTGTTGCTTACTTGCATCTTTAACTCTTAACTTTTTATATATATATATAATGAATGTAGTTTTGTATAGGGTGGAATAATTAATTGTTAATACACTTTTGTGAAAATCGAAACGATGCGACATTTCGACTATGGTGCAGGTAGTTTAATGTTTTGGCATTTTTCAAAAAAAAATACCACCCACAACGACAACTGCACGTCACAATATTAATAATTTCTATTTTGAATTTTTCGACATTCTAACGGTTTCCATTCAATTCAGCACGCATACTGAAATTCTTTTATCGTCTATAAATCGTAGTCACAACTAGTAAATAAATCGTTCTTTTTTTTTCCAATAATCACCAGAGGGATTTCTTATTCATCCTGTAGATTTAGATTAATTAAAACGGCAGACAGTTTGAGCAGCTGCTGCCGCACAAGTTCATCTAATCGCATCCTCTAATTGGAGACATTTTATTAGTGAAATTGAATTTTTTTATTATTTTGTGGTTATAAATGTACCAGTGCGCACACTGTATATCGAATGTGTACAATCCTTTATTTTCCATAGTTGTAACAAAAAAAGTTGTTACAAATTGACAGGCCGTTCGGTTTCCTTTTTTTTTTTCTGTGTGTGTACCACCACCACCACCACGTCATTCCTTCTTCATCTTCTCTTCCAATCACGTCATCATCATCATCATCAGTGATGCACAGCACATTTGATTTCTAAAGACATTTTAAGTAGAACACATTATTTAATATCTCTAGATACACAAAAAAAAAAAGTATTGTTGTTGATTGAAAAGTTTTATCTCTCTCAGATTTATTATTATTATTATTATATCGCAATAGATTTATTTATCTGGATAAAATGATCTCGCGTTCTTTTTCAACCCTTTTTACATCAATCGCATCAGCGATTACTAATCGTTTTTTTTTTTTTTAAATATTTTTAAAAGTAAGTTTCCGCTAAAGGTGTTCGCACACCACAAAACAATTTGATCGTGTTGGTTTTATTTAGTTGTGCTGGCCATTTTTTTTTTTTCATTTTTCTTGTAATCAATAACTAAATTCCGATTAGCCTCTATTCCGCTCTATATATCAATCGAAGTCTTGCTAACCTCTAAATGCACATCGCTATTATTATTATTATTATTATTAGTTTTACAAATGTTTGTGGTATTGTGTCACAACAATAGAATTAAACCAGCAGTACAGTTGCTCATCAACAAGACCTAGAAATATATTTCTATAAGTATAGCGAATATTGGTATTGGTTTATTGTATACTATTCTACTGTGTACCCTCCCCTCCCCCCTCGCGTCCTTCTCAATCACTTGTCTATACTATACGTACGTACAGAGAGACAGCTGCCAAAATCCCCCTATCATCAGCTATAGCTTATTTATTAAACATACGTGTTAATCTGGGCTGTGTGTGTGTGTGTGTGTGTGTGTAAAGTCGCCGTCATGGTTCTCTTTTTTTTTTTGTACTTATTTATACATGTACTTATATGTATTCGATTGGAGGTTATATGTGTTATGTACCCACCACCACCACCACTAGCAGCAGCAGCAGTAGAAACTACCCTCATTTCTACATACACAAAGTGATTGATTTGCACTGAATTGTTAATGCGCTCTTTCTAACATCTCTATTATTATTATTATTATTATTATTGTTGTTGTTGGTTTGGTAAAACCGCTTTTTTTTGGTATTTGATTGAGCATTAGACAGCAGCAGCAGCAGCAGCAGCAGCATCGTTATAGTATATATCTATATCTATAGATATATGTACGTACAATCGAATTATTAATAGTAGATATAGTACTAGAACATACTAGGGGTGGTGGTGATAGAACGGGAAGCGAAAAAAAGAATGGTAAAAATATTATTTGTTGTTGTATAATATTTTGCAAATATATTAGTATCGAACCTATAAATATTAGTGGTAGTTGTGGTGGTAGTAGTGATGGCACATAGTATATATATATACGGTTACGCTGCAGAATCGGACCCCGGTTTCCGCCGGTTGCCTTTTGTGACCCATTTATTTTCTTACTTCGTTACGTATCACATTGTTAATGTTTGTTATGAAAATGTCATGTGACAAGTCATAAATTTTATCCATTTTTTTTATAAGCCTATAGATGAGAAGAAAGATGGGAAAAGAAACGGAAATTTTCGATTTAGTACTACTAACCACTTCGGTTAGCAAAAAGGGTGCGAATAGTTCCAATTATTGTTGGTGTCTATGTTATATTACTGCATAGAATTGATGTAGGAACATTTTTGGTTTGGTACTACCTAACATAGAGTGGTACTACCTGCCTAAAATTTGGTACCACTATGAAATTAATTGTGGACAATATAAAAATTTGTTTCTAATTCTCATTTAGGTGTGTAAATGAGTACCAAAACTCCAATTATTGGTAGTACTATGCAATGTTGAGATATAGAATTGATGTAGGAACATTTTTAATTTGGTACTACTCAACTGGTACTACCTGACGTAGTGGTACTACCTACCTAAAATTTGGTACCACCATAAAATTGAGAGACAATATAAAAATTTGTTTCTAATCTCTATTTAGATTCGTAAATGAGTACCAGAAACAGTTATAAGTATACAACATAAGAAGGTACTTCCAATATAAATTTGAATCTATCACAAAATGTTTTGCATTTTACATCATTTTATAGTGTCAATCTGTCACAACGATCGCTTCAATCTATTCTAGATTAAAGTTCGTGTTGGTGGTCGAATTTTTGTGTAGGTACCGAAAAAGGAATGATTTAAGAAAAGGAAGAATATAGCCAAAAAGGTGCGGATATTTATTTTGACGGACCGGAGCCAAAACAAATTAATGCTCTTATGTCGACAAGCAAGACCCGATATGAGTACCTACCTGAAAATAAATGCCGCCACCGCCCGTTATTCTTTTCTATTTTTTTTTTTTTTTTCCTTGAAAATGAATATTAAGATTATAAGACGAAATCTATTTATTATACATTTATATATATATATAAATAGAAGGGTACCTATTTAGGTACTAAACTGGGTATTGTCCGAGAATAGAAAGCTGCTTTCAAATCTTCTTCACGGATAATCGGTTTTGTTTTCATTCGGCACAAATACTAGGTATCTAGATAGTTAAAAGTGACGATGATGGTGGTACCTATCCTAGAAATATTTATTCCATGCTGGTGGTATACGGACTGACTGACTAGATTGTTTGCGATGGCGGCGGCAACGGTTGCTGCTTAGTCAATTTAAATTTCTAGCAAAATATGCAACAAAGTTTATAGGAATCTAGGGATTTAGTATGTTGACGAAGGTTAACATGGAAAAATGACATGTCAAATGTATTATTAACAACAACAACAACAACAACAACAACAATAACAACAAAGGAGTCGTTCTCCATTGCAAGCGAAGCAACATAACCTAAGTTTTCTTTTACAATTTCTTATCTTTACACCCCAACACTTAAAATTTAGTCACTAATTAATTAATTTCAATGTTTTAATTGGTCTCATTTCATATAAATTTATCACCATCCTCTTACTTCCCATTACCCCCTTCGTTTCTAAATGGGGATTTTCCCATATCAACATTCGCACGCACAAAATCGTTTTCCTTCATCCCCTTTTTTTGGTTAGTTGAAGGATAATTTCTGTTTTCTCTCTCTCTCTTGACTTTTCACCCAATCAACAGCAGTGTGTCAGCAGTAAATGTCATATAGAGAGCTAAACGGAGAGAAGTGTCGTTTGATTTTCCCGACGAGACACATTTCCCCCAAAAATTTTATTTAAATTGTCACACACAAAGGTTTCTGTTTGGATGAAGAAGTGGAGGAGGAGGAGGAGGAGGAGACGCAGAGATAAATACAATAATTAAAATGAAGAGGTTTTTTTTCGTAGAACAAGAAAAAAATTTTGTGGGGCTGCCACAGTTTAAACTGTGACGCGCGCGCTCTTTAATTTCAATTTTCATAAATCACGTGATTTGCTTTTCTCTTTTTTTTTTTTTTTTTTCTCTCCTTTTATCCATAATGTATTTTATTCATTTGCGAAAACTAATAAGTAATATATTATCTAAGTATATCTATAGGTAGGTACCACTCGTAGAAGGAAGAAGAAGAGTGGTGGTTCCTTGCAGTTTTCTTTATTATCATAAATAATATAAACGCATTGCTTAGTTTATGTTCGACACAATTTTCTTTTTTTTTTTTTGCTTCTTCTTCTTTGGTACTTCTCCCCTTTTTCATTCTCTCTCTCTCTCTCTCTCTCTCTCTTCTCGTATATTTTCTCTATGTCTATCTCTTTTCTTTCATTCTTTTATTAATAAAATTATATTTTCTGCAGCATTCCCCATTTGACAGATTCATCATCGGGCATCCGATTTTCGAGCAGCGGGTGGTACTCCGCATCAACACGTAGTACCTATACCTATTTTATAATAAAATAAAAATAAAAATGCTTCAACAACAAAAAAAAAAAAAAAAAAATGAAAATAAAACATAACACCCTTCCACCCCTTTCCTCCTCCCCACCTCTCCTCACTAGGTTCTCTTAATACTTATTTACGTATAGGGGAATTATTAATACGATACAAACACGAAATGTTCACATATCAAATTGATATGTGATGATAATCGATGGAAATGCATTATTATTATTATTATTATGGTGATGGTACTTCTTTCAGTAGCGGTACATGTGGTACATTGCTGATGACCTAAGTGACAAGTTAGGTTAGAATTCTTCTACGATTAGTAATCAACAAATATTAATTCTGTCCAAAAAAAAAAAAAGAAAAGTGGTGCCGATTGCACGGTACCTATCACAGTACCATAATACAATGTAAAAACGATGTAGTTTTGCGCCATCCCTTATTTTTATGTAATACATATGTTAGTCGGGTACCCGTGGTACCCATCAGGTACTACCTATACTTTTACATGCAATTTATATTTTCCTTCTCTCTCTCTCTCTCTCTTTACAATGCGCTGTAAGATTAAATTATAAAACTTACTTATAGGATGAGCAATGACTCTCTCTCTATCTCATACTTTGATGGTACTACTTTTACTTTGGTACACCACCACCACCACCACCACTATAGATTTTCATTTCGCTTCATCAACTAAAGATATGCCGCTGTTTAAAAAAGAAAGAAAAAAAAAAAACACACACACACAATCCAGATATACTATAGGTAGTGGGTACCATTGCATTGGTACCAATTTACATATCTCATCACCATTAATGTCATCGAAACTTATAACGTTATTATTGTCGGATAGTTAGTTGTCTCTTCTCTCTTTCTCTGTTTCTTTTAATTCTTTTTTTTTATTTTTGCTGTTGCGTTGTAGTGTGGTACCCTCTATACTCTTTGTATATATTATTATATATTGGTACGTATTTATAATACTGGACTTTTTCGACATCTTTATTATTATATCTTTATACAGCACTAGGCTGTTTGTTAAAGATTAGGTCGGCTCGTTCACATATGCAAATCACATATGCCAATATGTGTGAGAAGAACAAGGATAGACAGAAGAGAGAGAGAGAAAGAGAGAGAAGTATCTTACGACATGGAGGGGGAGGTGTCTTTGGCACACAGTGCAAGGCAACTGTGTGTCGATAGAATCGAATTTCGGTTGTTGTTTTTGTGTTCAAGTTAATTGGAAATTTTGAATTTATTTATCGTAAAACAAAAATTGTGAGGTTAAGTTGAGAATTTCTACTTTTTTAGTCAATGAAATTGATGTAATTTTTATTGAAAATTGAATTTCGACATTTTCTCTATACAATACGTATACAATGCACTTAACCTCACTGTTGCGCCTATCTGTCATATTGTCTTTTTAATCATTGACAAACTGATTACAAATTGACATATCATTTGATTATGTCAATCGTTCATCTCTCTATTGCTGCTGGATGTACTTATACATGTTTCTTTTTCCTGTTTTCCTGATAAAAATAGATGAAAAAAAAAAAAGGGTGGTGGTGGTGGTGGTTTTTTGATGCCAATATATATAGGGCGATATAGATATAGTGAATAGGCCGTTTCCCGCGTTATGATTGTCTTTGTTTAGTCACGTACTACATGTTTTCCTCTCTGTTAATTTTTTCCGGATAAGTATAAGTGTGTGGCGGGGGGGGAGGGGGGTAAGAACACTGTTGAAGTTTTCCTTTTTTTTTTTTTGTAGTTTAAAAATGATAATAATTGTTGCCAGCACGTGCTTCTTTTTTAATAAAATAAAACCATGTATGTACTTCAATGATAATAGATAAATATTTATTACTATACTACTTGTAAAGTAGGGTTAATGTGTGTGTGTGTGTGTGTGGGAGAGAGTAGAGAGGAAATATGTTCGCATTATTAATAGAAATTTGTTGTGATGCCTTTTGTTGATACATTTATTCAATTGGAACTGTTCTGGAGCAAAATAAATTAATATTTACTATTGTGTGCGCGCTTATTGGTAAAGGACACAGCACACCAGCATGTTCGATATATATGAAATAACGATAAATTTAATCTGCAACGGATCTAATTGGATTATAGTTTTTTTTTTTTTAAACAACAAATTTTGACATTGAAAAAGATCGAAACTGCTGTCGAGTTGCAAAGATATTATTTAAAAAAAAGACGGAATTAAAATAGGATAGAAAATGCAAGTAAAAAAATTGGTATTTTTTATCAGTCGATTAAACAGTTTTATTTTTTTCGGTATACGCATATGGTGTGTTACCACCTTTAAGCAATTCGTATTAAATAGTTGTTAAGAGTGGTACTGCCACCGCCACGAATGAACCAAGATGTTTTGTGTCCTATCTTTTATATTATAATCATCATTATTCTATTAAATTTAATATTGTTGATACTCTTCTTTCATTTTTTCCAACTTGCCTAATCTTATCATTTCCGCTTTGTATATGTGCTACCACAATTTTTCCTGATGCCTTGGACAATGTAATAATAATAATAATAATAATAATAATAGTGAGGTTAGACATTTGTATAAATACGTAGATTACAGCTGATGTGGGATGAAAGTAAAGATGATTTTTTTTGACATTTTCCATTTTATAAAATCGATAATCCAATATTCTTTTCGAAAAAAAAAAAAAAAAAAAAATGCAACAGTTTTTCTTATCTCTCACATCCATGAATGGAATGAAAGTTGAGAATGCGAAGGGAAAGGAGATTAGATCAAAAAAAAAAGAAAAAAAGGTAACTAAATACGCGCCCTGTACATCTTTTTAATATAATATAAGGTTATGTTCTGTATATCTAGATAATAAGCCAGATATAAATAAAGCCTATACCAATACAATAAACCAAATAACAACAAAGACAGAGAGGGCGAATGAAAAAAAAAAAAAAAGTATTAAGTTCCTAAAGATTTTGTTGTAATTCTACGATCAACTAGATAAGATAACAAAACAACACACAAGTTTCGTGTCGTTTTTGTTTGTTGTGTTGTTGTTACTAGTATTTAGTACCTTCTGGTACGTACTGTCTGTCTATCTATCTATCTATTATTATTATTTTCGTTAAACAAATAATAAAGTTGTAAAACGGATCGAATTCCTAGTAAAATCGCAAAAAAATAAGGGAGAGAATATCGAATTATTGGACTGATAAAGTTAGGTTAGAGGAATGCAGGCAGTTGCATTATTTATTATGATGAGAGTCGTTTCGTGTATTTAGAGATAACTTCCCAATTCTGTACCCCCATCCCCTGTACCCCCAAAACACTTTTGGGACCACACAGAGCGACACCACTTGAAAACTGATGTGACATAAAAAACAAAAGACGGTTTTTGTTAAATTTTGAAAATTCAAAAAAAAATATAGTGAACAGATGTAAATAGCGCTCGTTAATATGTTTTCGAAACATTTTCGACGAAAACGTGAATCTGACAGCTCATGGCATACGGTAAAGGTCGTGACGTACCAGGCGCTCGTTTTTTGATTTATAGTCTATAAGAAATTGTTGCAATTTTTTGGCGCCCGATGGTGGAGCTGAAAAATGATTTCTGCTTCTGTTGTGCGAAATAAATTGATTTAATTTTCAGTTTCGATCATTCGATAGAATATCGATTATATTAGGAAGCAAATAGGGAAAATGAATAAATAAAAAAAAAGCGAATAAAATGAAACACTTGAAAACGATTGAAAAAAAAAAAAAAAATTTGTAGAATATCAATACTAACCGATAATTCGATGTGTTCCAATACAAATCCTGACATTTTAACATTAAAAACTTATAAATACAATATGTCGATCGATATCGACAAAATTTTCGATACTTCGATAAATATCAGCAGTCATACGATGTTTTACATGCTTCATTTATTGGAATATATTCATTTAAAAACTGATCAATCAAACGCAGTGTGTCACGAGCTTAATTTACATTTACGATGATCATCGTAAACACACACACACACACACTTTCTTTATACTATTTTTTTTTT
Source organism: Platypus cylindrus (assembly GCA_949748235.1). Taxonomy (NCBI): domain Eukaryota; kingdom Metazoa; phylum Arthropoda; class Insecta; order Coleoptera; family Curculionidae; genus Platypus; species Platypus cylindrus. The sequence goes on from OX456494.1 coordinate 11,745,363, forward strand.
TTTGTGTTTCATATATGTATGTTAGTATTTTGTATACAAAATATGTACGATGTAACTATCGATGAATGATGATATGTTTGATTATGTACATATTAAAAAGGTTAAAGAAGAAGAAGAAGACGGCGGCGGCGGCGGCGGCGGCGGAACCGCAATTGATCCGCACTCTTTTATCTTTTTCAATCTAAATAAACAGAAATTTCGAAAAAAAAAAAAGAAAAAAAAAACATAAAATTTAATGATTATTTTGAAGATTTCGATGTAAACATACTTTATTCTCTTTATACACACATACATACACAGATATAAAAACTATTAGGAAAATCATCAAAGAAAAAGAAGAAAGTAGTTTTATTTATTTTTGCGAAAATAAATATTTTAATTATATGTTCGTTTTGGAGAAACGCCGGAGAGAAAAAAAACCCGTGCAAATGTTTCCTGTTAAAAAAAATTCGTTAGGGAAATCTTAGAAAATTAGCTATTTTTATTATACCTATACAGTAAAATGTATAAACACACACGATATTAAATCGAGCAATGAACAATGTTCTGCATTGCAAACAAGCATTGGAATTGGATCGGAATCAGTTTTGAGCATCTATTGGCATTTTTTGGTTGCCAGCAAATAAAATAAGAAGACAGACTGCAAATTTTTTTGATGTACTAACAATAAATTTAGACTGAATACCAATCGATAGATGTGACATATGACATGTCGACTTTCAGCTACTTTTCTTCATTCTATGTCTGTCAGGTATAAAAATACAAATACAATTCAACACATTATCTTAAATAATAAAGAAATAGAATATCGATTATCGTATGATAAATGACATTTCGATTAGACAAAATGTCAGAATTCAAGGTTTTCTTGTTTTTCGACCACCCACACATTGTACTGATTAATGTATACGCTACTGACATTGAATTAAGTATTTCACTACTAATAACTATACATATAATAGATGAACAATGTCAGTTCCATTGTGATCCATTTGAAATGAACAAAGAAGTGAATGTTGCGTTGTATAAAATATGGAGAAATCTTTTCTTATTTTCGGAATCCAAGAATTTGATCAATTTTTGTCTGTTTTTCTTATACAGCGGTGTGAGGGTGAGAGGGTGTAGGAGTCAATCGGAGCCATACCACGAAAAAACGACCTCACATGTAGAAAAAATCATGTCTCGCTTCACATTGAAAATGATAAAAAAAAAAAAATTGTTGTTATCTTCTATTACATTCATTCCCATATTATGTTTCCCTTGTTACTGAAAGAGAGAGAGAGAGAGAGAGAGAGTGTGTGTGTATAGAGATAGATTAAATAGGTATCTATATCTACTTTATAGAAGTAGAACATTACCTACTAATTTCGGTAAAGATAAAAGTATTATCTATATAGACGGATGTGTTCGGTGTCTGTTGCACTACAAATGTGTGTGTGTGTGTGTGTGTGTGTGAATGCGGGTGTTTATACTAACTAGTATATTGAACATTAAACACATGGCCTACTATAGTATATAATATATATTATATGACTAGACGAAAAATTGTTATCCATGCAGTTTGTATTCTTAGAAATTTTAACATTGCGAAAGATAGGCTGGGCAAAGCTGGGCGCGGACAATCTGCCTGGATACCGATCAATTTGTTTTTCGTCGATTTTGTCGGAAATGAGCATTTTTTTTTTATCTTACTGAAGTAATTATTATCACGTATAGAGTATCTCTCTATCAGTTATGTCAATTTCAAAGAAAATCGATTAATTAATAGTGAGAATTGGATTTATGATGACAGCCTATTATATAGTTGACATAAAGAAAGGAAATGGTATTTTGTAACTATTGTTATATTAGTTATATTAGTCAATGTCAAAGAATTTCTTTAGTCGTGAGAAAGTTCCTTTGAAAACCGCAATTGAACTGATAAGGTTGACGTATTGTTGTGATTGATAGCTCGTAGAGTATACAAAAATACAGAGAATTTCATGGAAAAATGTCACTTTACCCTTGTACATCAAGTGGAATTACCAATGCAATTTTGCTTTTGTTTGAGTCACTGAATCAGAATCGATTTTGTGCATCTATTCGAAATAACTTGAATTGTTCGTTGATTGGGTAAAAACATGGAAGTTTCTAAGATTTTTCTAGCTTCATTTGAATTAAATTTTTCGTCCAACCTATTTAGTTTCGAATTATGTGTCGAATCATTTCTTGTATTAGCTGATGCAATTCCATTCTAAATTCTTTTCAATAAAAACAAAAAAAACAAAAAAGTAACGCGCAAGCAATATTTCAAATCTGCAGCACAGAAGATAGATATTCATAATCTGTGAGCATCAGGCGCACAAGATATCCAGCAGCGGGTTCCTTCTACGTACCTAGCACATATATATTATTATGCCGTCCTCAATAAATTTTACATTTGAAAGGTGATTATTTATAAAGTGTTTGAAGACATTTAAATAAATTTATGTAAGTACATGATAATAATGATGATGATGATGATGATGATGTCTAAAGTGGTACCTTAGTATAATAGTTAAGCAAAATAAAAACGATTACGCCATTTGCGTAATTGCCAATACAAAGTAGTAACGACCAGTAAGTTAACACCCTGTATAATTCAATTGACTTTTTCTATTCCAATCTTGTTGGGTATGAAATATTTTTGTGAAAAACAATTATGGTTCCAAGAAAAATGTCTGCAAATAGAAGAAGATTTATAGGTTAAATACTTTTGATTGAATTTCTCGTTTTATTGCTACAAAATTTTTTTTTTTTTTTTTTGAAATAAAATCAATAAATAACCCGCGGATATGACCGGGGTTATTAATATTTACTGGGTGGGTGGGTGGCGGGGTACTTGCAATATGTCTTTATGACACCGCATGATAGGCACGTTTATATAGTGATTTATTCATGGGAAAATGTCATTTTTTTTTCCGCGCCAATATTTAGTGTGGTCCATCATCTAATTTAGTCATAAATATTTCAGTATGGGTGCGTGCGATCTTTGAAATTGAACTGAACTGATGCCAATACAGTGGTGAATTTCAGGAAATCGAAAATACCCTGGCAGTCTACATAGTTTGTTATAAATAAAACAGGTAGCAAAATCGACAATAGAATCGATTCTGTAATAAATTTGATTAGTCAAATCAATTGTCAAATAGTTTTTGTGCTGTTTGCTATTGTCATCAACAGATTTTTCTGTTATTGATTAATTCACTGAACGTGTCGATGAACACATATGGTACCGCCACCAAAAAGGAACCTAATAATTTACAAAATTCCTAAATTAAAAACACGTCCTGCTTGTCAAAAACAGCGATATATTTCCTGGTCTTTTGCATTTTTTTTTTTTCTTGTAAGAAATGATTATAGGAACGCTCAAAATGTTTTGTTGATTTGATTATATCATCGATCGATTTTATTGGAATTTGTTGGAAATAGACGAATTATTTTATTAAGGGTATTTATTGGATTCAATTCGTTTTTTTTTTTTTTTTTTTTTTATTGGTAGGTAATAAAATTGGTTTTTCTTTTTCGTTTTTCATCAATTTTTTTTCTTTTATTAAAGTCCAATAAATGCGCGGGGGTAAATATGCGGTATAAAATCCAATTGCAGGTAAACCGGCATGGCAATCGATTTGATACCCTTATCTGTCGATTCAATCAGTTTACTTACAATTCCTTTTCGTGGAATAAGCCAACAATCATTCCTAAAGTACGTATTTTCCATCCAAAACAAAAAAAAAAAAACCTCCTCCTTTTTTTCCCATTTTTCGTTTGTCAAGATAAAAATCAACTCATGCCATGGCGTACATGTCTGACTACGTATGTATGTATGTATGGTTGCATATCCCCCATCGACAGTGTATTATTCATTGAGGAGAAAAAAAGGCAATGGAATCAAACTACATTATTCCGCTAATCCGTTGAATTGTTTTGGCCGCAACCGTAGCCGCTAGTTTATTGTAAAACTGACAGAATCAAAATGGCGGAAAATTAGTTGACATTTTCATTAATTTGATACGAGTTTTAATTATTTCATATTTTTTTAATATGTTGATTGATGTATCGATGGCTGTATATATTTTCGCTTGATAAATACAAATGCCATGTTGCCATATTGTGTGATGTTATTCTATAGAACTAATAATTAAATTGTTCGTTAGCGTTGCAAAATCACCCAGTATATTATAGGTTAAGGTGTAGAGAATGTGTATAGGTATTTTATATCTATCTATGCGTGTGTGTGTGTGTGCATACAACTACTACTACTACTACTACTAATGAAAAGGACCGCGTTCCTTTTTTTTTTTTTATTGTATCCTTTTTTGATGCGCTCATAAGAGAAAGAGAGAGAGAGAGAGAGTGGAATGTATTTTATTTATTTATGGGCCAGATGTTTTGATTGAGTCCGTGTAAAACTAATTAAGACGTTTCGGGAAAAAGAGCGGCACATTATCATTTAATTTATTATTAAATAGCGTCACATTTATTATTTATACATGCAAACGACTAATTAACTTTACTATATGTATAGATTAGAGAGAGAGAGAGAGAGAAGGAGTGAGTGAGAGAGAATAGAGCCTAAAATAAATGCAAAATAATGTCAAGAAAGAGTTGGAAAAAACATATAAATAATAATAATAATAATAATAATAAATGAGTAGCGCGATGGGTATTGGGTATATGCATCAGCTATATAGATAGTATCTGATGGTTGCCTATAGTATAACCTAATCAATTTTGTGATATCTATTTATGTATACTTAGGCATATAATATCGATGTACGCCATCTACATTTAATTATGTTGTACAGTAATTGGTCCGCCTCCTCCATTGACGTTTCAGGTGGTTTTTTTTTATTATACTTAATTTAATTTTCATGCAGCAGCAGCACGCCACTGGCATTAAATATATGTTTCAATTTGCTATTCTGACATGTATGGTGGTAATATAGTACCATGTTTATCGTGTATTTAGATGGTACTTAGTTAGTTAGTTTTTTTTTTTTTCAATTCCAATTTAAATAGATAGTACTTTCAACAACTTTATTCAGTTATTACGAGTACTTCGGTTCTACATAAAATATGGTTATTATTTTATTATATTTTTCCATTTTCGTCTAGCCGAATCTAAAGGAATATTTAGACGCTGTATATAAGTATACAATTGGCGACGGCGCGATCTGTGCAATCGTGCAAAATAAAATAAGACAGTGTCGAATAGATTGAGAAATAATAATAATAATAATAATAATAGGAGCTGCCGTTCAAATGTATCGTGGGTATTTTCTCAAATCTTTTCGTTGTGAAAACGTCAAGTATCATAAGGACCACCCGCTGTAACCATCCCTCGTCGTAATATGCATAAGGTCTCTATATATATATGCAATCCCCCACCCCTATTGTCAAAAAAATAGAAAAACATTTAACAACACACACTCATTAATGAAATCAAACGTAAAAAATACGCGCACACAGCATGCCAAATAAATTATTAATGATTTTTTCCTTTTGGTATGCATACTTGGTACTTTATAAAGTACTTACTTGATAAAAGTATAGTACTTAGTTTACTTGAAATTTCTCACGTCACTTGAATGGTCTTCGGACAAAAAAAAAAAAAACAATTTCTACATTTTATTTTCCTTAACGTATATATATGTTAAAATTGTAAAATTCACTAATGATTAGTGGTAATTAGATAAGAAATTACGAATTGAAAAAAAAAAAATGTTGTCAATTTTATATTTCGTTTATTTGACGTGTAAAATTATAAAATTCACGCACCTTAAATTGCTATATTTTTAATTTTTTTTTTTTTGGTGTTTCTATTAAACAAAAACTAACTGGATAAGTGGATATAACGGCAGAAGTTTCTTCTTCCTTTTTGTCGAGACCGAAGAATCTATTGTTTAGAAAATATGTCATAGCAGGCCGTGGTGCACATGTAAAATTGACTAAATATATGAATAACAAAAGAATGTTTCGCAGTAGTGTTTCTTTTGTTTTTGTGTATGTAAAGTGGCCTTTTGTACGTACCTATACGTGCGGTGCTAGAAAACAATCGATCTTTTTTGTTGTTTTTTTTTTATTGAATGTAAGTACTTTTTTCCATATTGAGAAATACTAAGGCAAATAGATTTCGTTTTGCCTCAATCAAAATGGGTGGAGTTTGATGTGGTCAAGGTCGTTAAATATGACCGGACTAGATTCCTGTGGAAAACTGGAAAGCTGCTGTGATTGCGGCTTGAATTGCCGAAGAAATAATTTTCCAAAAAAAAAAAAAAATCCGTCATTTCGAATATATCTGAAGATATTTTTGATGATAAATAATTTTTTTTTTTTAGTGCCTAAGGAATATGTACATACCAATGTAGTAGATCTGTGGTCGTTGCCATAGTTATTTGCGGCCACGCCTATACGCTTATAATAGTGGATACGATTAGACGAATCTTGTTGTGGTCTTGGATTCTTTTCGAAATCCGATATAGATGCAATTTTATTTTTTTCTTTAATTTCCTAAAATAAACATTTGGGGCTTATAAATTCCATATATTGCCTATATATGTATATATATATATAAGTAATGATATAGAAATGCCAACCTTTTCTTCAAAAATTTTGTTATTTCAGCTCTTACTTATATTCCCTTTTTTTTTGAAAATTTGCCGTCAACAAAAACATTTATCTATATGTACTATATGCATCTACATTATATATTTTGATATTGTTGTTGTTATTCTGCAATTTTGGGCAGTTGGCCTGAAATGAAAATCAAAGCACTGCACGCACAACCCCGCCGCCGGCCCACTCATAAATATGAAAAAATAAAAAAATAAATAAACATAACAAATACATATGGATATATCTATATAGTATAGATGTAAATTAATCATTTTGGCGGCTTTTTTTTTTTCTATTTCTCAATTTCCAAAGGTCTATATTTTTGTTCCTGTCGCTATCCGTCCTACCACCCCTCTATATATATCTTATATATTATAAAAGACGGGTGGGCGGAGTAGCTACAAACAATATTTGAAAATTTTCTAAAAAGTAACAACATCATCATTATCATCAGAATCAATCCAGATAGATTTCATAATAATATGTTGTGTGTCTGTGCCTGTGCCTGTGCTATAATATTTGCAGAAACAAGTTGCCGCGCTGCTGTTGACATTTTAATTCATTGTATAGAAATTTTTGTATATACTTATATATATGGTGGAAAAAAAAATGTCGGCACATTTTAAATAGAAAAAAGGTATTGTCCGATTCTAAGGCGTAATGTCGTAGGTATCGTCCAATTTTAACATAAAAACGATCGACACTTTAGAGAATAATCTAGATTTTTGTTTTTTTTTTTTGACCAACTTTTATTGTATAATTTTTGGACGAACAATGGCGAATCTATTTACGATTTTTCTAGTTTCAAGATACGACCTATCGCCTTAGTATAAAGGTGTTATGGAACATGTCGAAATGCGGCAGCTCAATTTCGTATTGAGGCAAAATTCATCGGTTTATGCTGTGATGCACCGAAAAAGAATCGAATATTTTCAATAGTAAAAATGAACAATAATTATGACAGGCATGGGGGGGGGGGTCTGTTCATGCGGCTGGTAGCATGAATAAACTTGTCAATAAAGGGTTTCCTTTTTTCCAAATAAATGAAAAGTCAGAAATTTTAATTTTTTCAATCCGGAACCCGTCAGGTTTGATTTTGTGTATAATGTAAGATTTAGGCAACCTGTCGTACTTTAGTATCTTACATACATACTAGTAATAGAACAAAGAGATATATCTATACAGGATGTTTCTCAAGTTATGACTAACATTTTAACGTGTTATTCTAGATGAAAAAATTTCAATCAAAATTCGACAAATTTGATGAAAAACTTTCCTTTAATTACGGATCTGTTAGATTATAAAAATCAGGCGTCAAAACTGCACCGAACCAATCTCACAGATCTGTTTCACTTTCGAGATCGGAATTAAATGGTGCAAGACAAAACATTATCATTATCCCCTCAAATTTTCCCTCCTATATTTCACCGACAGTTCTAGCTAGATTTGGTTGGGTTCGGTGCCTTGGTTGTATTGGTGTGTGTGTCGAATTGTTGTTAATATTTATATCACTATTCAGTGACATATGAAAAGGGAAAATCCGCTTTCTTTAAATCTATAAATGTAAATAATAATAATAATAATGAATGACTGGGTAACTTGATCTCTTTATAGTAGAAATATCTTTGATGCTGCCGGCATTCCGGCATAATATTTTTCTGTTTCCATATCCAGTCTGCCATTGTACTTTTTATATATGTTCGATATTTATAGGTTAGAATTGGAAAAATGTTAAAGTACTCACAGCAGAGAGGGAGTGGTTCATGACAAGGAAGATTTTGATGCTTTTAATTCGCCAAGGGATTTGAATTGAATACGTTTTCGACGTACACTGTTGCCAAATGATAAGTCAAAAAAAAAAAGAAGAGATTCAGGTAAGTGAATTTTTCGTATTTATTTATTTTTTTTCAATATTTCATGACGATTTGTTTAAACCCCGCACAACATTTCCCCCATGCACCCTTTTACTTGCTGGTATAGGTAATTTTTCATGGTAATGGTATAGAGGCGGCCATACCTACAGATTTGTAACTATACAAATCAGCTTAAACAGCTGAAATATTTATTAGCAACAAGCAGCAACCCTTCTAACTTTCATATAGTGTATGCACCCCTTTTTTTTATTACTTAAAAAGAGTAAACATTGCATTTGGTTAAATTTACCACGCCGGTTTATACCTATCACATACAAAGTGAAGTTATGTATTTGTATATAAGGTGAAACCTCCTGAAGGGAAAGGCGAACAGTGTAGAATTCATGTCGGTCATATTTCTTCTTTTTTTTTTTTGTTAATTTAAATTCATATCTGATTGCAACCAAAGTATTATAAATAAACAAATAAAATCTACTTTCGGATTAGTGTGTGTGTGTGTGTATGTATACGTATAATTAATTCATTTAGATTATATTCTACCTACCTATACCTTATAGCATATATAAACGCTTTTCTAAATATTTATTCATATCCGCCATTACTGCGTCCATAGCATAAGCATCCATTAAATTCATACTTATATATGAATAAATTAAAATATATATGTGTACATATATATGGAAAAAGAACATAAGTATAAAGATACATATCAAATGTATATCTGATTCTATAGATATACGCATGTAAAATTAGGCAACCCGCGTAATAATATCTATATGGGGTTGTTATTATTATTATCCTGGTGCATGCACGCAAAAATATTTCATTCCTTTTCTTTACCCTTTATTAATCTTATATGAATTTTGAAAAGGGTGACGATCATGCGATGAAAGCGACTCATCATCAACTAGAACCATCCTGTATATAAATTCGAATAATAATGATGAAAATGAAAGAAATTAGTACCGAACTAATTAAATTCTTTAATTTAAAATAACCATCGTAAAAATTAGATATTGCATAATAAAACAATAATAATAATAAGAAAAACTACAATCACACACACACACACACATTCATATTCGAACCGAAGAAGCCCGACCCCCCATAAAATGATACCTATTCAAAACAGTTTTACCTAAATAGGGGCGGAGATTGCATCAAATCGACGATTGGTTAGCGGTGCAATTTAAATAAGGCGTGGCGTATAGCATATGATATACCTACATACATTTATCCCCACTATTATGATGTGACGTTGATTTTTCTATTCTTTGACCAGCCAACAGCCGGCCCTCATTCTTTTCTCTCTCTCCGTTCTGGCGCTGATCATTATCATGTTGTTCATTGCAATGATCGTTTAATGTTGTGGATGTTTTGTCCGATGTTGATTGCGGTGAAACGTTGACACGGTTCTCTGTTATTTCGTCGTGTTAAATAACATAATGTTTTGTTCGAAATTGTGTGTGTTTTGTGTCTAAAAAAAAAAAAAACAAGCAACAATAGAACTATGTAAAGAAAAATATGGTTGTTAATTGTAAAATGGCAAATACAAATACAAGCACTGCAACGTCGTTGAAATCTTTTTCAATTGATTCATTACTATCATCGGAACCTACGATATTAAATAAACGTGTTTCAGTATTGAAAAATGATAATAATGACGATGAGGATGACGATGATGACGATTATCGGCCTCATCAAAGCAGGGAACGAAATAAACAGAAATTTTGTGATAGTATCGATACTAATCATAGTGGTACAGCTGATAAGATGAATCTTTTAATGATGTGCAGTGAATCGGCTGCTGCTGCTGCTGCTGCTGATGATGATGAGGACGATATTGAAGATATCGATGAAGAAGTTGAGGATGATGAAAATGATGAATCTGAATCGGATTTAGATGTTATTGGTGGTACCGATACACCACCATTAGATTGTAGAAAACAAATAGAAAAAAGCGACGGCAACGGCGATAGACAAGAAAATAAGGAAAAAAATAATGAAGGTAGGTGAAATAAAGATTATCATCATCATTTGCATGCGTGTGTGTGTTGCGTAAAAATCTGTGGAACATTTTGCAAATAATGCGAAAAAAATCGACATTATTTCCAGATGAAAAGAAAAAAACAAACGATAAACCCCCGTATAGTTATAATGCTTTAATTATGATGGCAATTAGAAACAGTCCAGAGAAACGTTTAACACTAAATGGAATTTACGAGTATATTATGAGAAATTTTCCATATTACAAAGAAAATAAACAGGGATGGCAAAATTCAATTAGGCATAATTTAAGTTTGAATAAATGTTTTCTAAAAGTAAGTACTTTATTTATTTATTTTTTTATTTTTTTTACTTATAAAAACTCTAATTTTCGTTGACTTTGATTCGCAAGAATAGTATAAATTTCTGTTCTGTATACAGGGTGATTAGTTATCGATGTTCCAAACATGTTTTAATGCATTTTTTTAACCATTCGTGTTTATTGATCATCCTGTAAATGACAATAAGTAAGAAAATTTTACAGTCAAAGTTCAAGTTTTCGTTTAGTTTCCGACGGTTTAAACTTTTTTTGAAAGGTACCATCATTAAAAAAGAGTTAATAAATTATTGGAAATGTTCGCGAAAAAAACTTTCACTGTAAAAATTCTTAAGTGAACCGATTATGGGAAATTGATTTGAACTGTTGTAATTTTCGTATGTATAGGTACCGCGTCATTACGATGACCCAGGCAAAGGTAACTACTGGATGCTGGATCCATCGGCCGAAGACATTTTCATTGGTGGCACAACAGGGAAACTACGTCGTCGTTCAACGGCAGCATCTCGTAGCCGTTTAGCGGCATTTAAACGTACCTTATCGCTCTATTCACCATTTCAATTATATTGTCATCCATTTTATCCATCATCTGGTCCACCACAACCACCACCACCACAACCAACGCCACAGCATCATACCAATATCCAATCACAACAATCATCCGCTCTATTGGCAGCAGCAGCAGCATATTCCAGATACAATCCGTATTATCATATTTTACATCGGCCACCAGCAGTACCACCAAACCATCTAACCTATTATAATCCATATCATTATTTCGTTCATAATGGTAAAATGGGGGGAGTGAATGGTGGTGGTGGTGCATCAGTAACAGGAGAAACATTACCAACACCAACACCAGCACAACCACAAACACTAAATGCAGCACTATTACAAATGTATGGCAATTTAAGGTTAGGTAGTAATTTGGATTATTCACTACCATTAACTGCAGCTGCCACATTAGCCTATCAGAGATCTCAAGAAATGGCGGCACATCGCCAACAACAACAACAACAACAAGGAGTTGATGTTGCCACGTCATCGGTTGATACTGGTACTAGATCATCTAGTAGTTGTGGTGATGCCGATGGAGGTGGTGCTAATGGAATGTTTTGCACTGCAAACGATGAACTATTAAAACCTGTTACGGTAGTGACTAATAGGAATACTTAATTCGATTTGGATAATTTATGATCGTTGCATTTGGCTCTACATATATATCTATATATATATATAGATAACATTTTACGACATTTACAAATTGTTTTCAACAATATTAATACGTACCTCCCGAATGAAAATATTGTAATTAATTACTGTATTATACTAATTATTATTATTTATTATGTTTTGTATATATTTATAGATATAATCGGTACTACCTATACATGTTATAGCTTAAATGTCCTTTAATGTGTAATCTAATTATTTATTATTTGCCGAAATGGACAAGTAACGATCAGTTGTCGTTAGGCAAATCAAAAATCTCGACAGTGTCATATATTAAAAAAATGATTTGATTATTAGACTATTGTCATGATAATAGTTTAAGATCTCGTTAATATATCGACTATTTTCCCCCCAAAAAAAAAAAAATCATCTAGATATTGAACATATCAATTTGTATATCGAAATGATCATTTAACATGTATCTATGTCAATCAATTTGTATGTAAATAAAAAATTTAACTTATTGATTAACGCATTGTTGTTCAGTTATTGTTTTGTTGTAATTACCACGAATTTTTCGGCAAAAATCTTGATAGGTAAGCAGACAGTGGATGGGACATAGGTAACTTACCACACTGTATAAAAAGTGCAAAAGTGATGGACAAAAAAAAAAAATCAAGTTATTAAAACAAAATAATTAAGTCCGTCGCTGGTACTATTCTACAAAAAAAAAAAAAAAAAATACTAAAAAATCGATGCTTCAATCAAAACATTTGACATTTTTAGTAAACTAACATTCGATTTTCGAGATTATTTCTATAAGATTAATCAATCGAGTTCGAAACTTCGAAAAATAAAAATGAGTGAGAGAGAGAGAAAGAAAAATGATCGCCATACGAGGGCTGTTTATTAAAAAAAAAAAAATAGTATTAAAATCTACGACTTTTAAGCATTATAGATTAAATAGGTGAAAATCCCATTCCCCATTTTAATTCTCAAGATAAATTAATCAATAATAATTAGTGGTTCAGTATAATAAGCGGCCACATAATTTAAATTAATCATTTTCCAAACCCCCTTGTAAAAGTAATTAATATTGATATAAAATAAAGATATGAAAATAGAGAGAGAGAGAGAGAGAGAAAGAGAGTGAACAGACGAGAGAATTAAATGGCTTATGTTATATATATATATATCGGTTATATTGTTATGGATATATCTGTATTAGTACCCATGTATTGGTACGTTTTTTTTTCTTTTTTTTTTTATGATAATACTTAATATGATATGAAAGCCCAAGCTTAAAAAGTATTTATATGGATCTTTTAACAATTGAGTGACACTCAAAAGGTACCGCCACGCAAGGTTTGTTTTGTTGGTTGCAGCGGTGTTGGCTATAGAAAGAAGCCATTGAGCGAACGAGCGAGCAAGAAACAGAATGATATTTTCTTCTTTTGACACATTTGACATGACGATCCTGAAAAAAATTTTCATTCTTTTGAAACAAAATTCATTTCTCTAATCCATTATTATTATTATTATTATTATTATAGATATGCATGCGATAAACATTTTGTTTTAATAATCAATTGGCAATTTAATAATAATGGTGGTGGTGGTGGTGGTGGTGGTGGTACCGTGTTGCCCATATACATCGTCGAATGGATTTTTACTTCACATACTCATACAACTAATATAATTACGATGTTTTCTCTAATGGTACATGCAAGTAGTACCCACTTAGGTACTTGTATCAGTTCGATCGTACCTCATCGATCTTATTTCATTTTCTTATCGCATCGCATTCACCTGCCATTTATTTAATCATGATTGGTCATTCCACCACAGTACCTATATATGTAAAACGAATAACTAAAAGTACTTTACTCAAAGTACCTATATATGTAAGTAAAATAAAATTCCGTGCTGACAGTTTTAAAAATGCGGAAAGGCCGATCAATCAAATTCGAATAATATAAAAGAAGCTAAACTCTTTGCTTATAAATATTTTGGTTGTATCTATGTGGTGGTACATGAGTTCTACATGAATGTGCGGTTATAGGACGGGGGTGAGGTGATGGTACCACAATGAAATTGAAACAGAAAATTCAGTTTATTGTTTAATAAACTCTGTTGAGCCTAATGAAAATCTATAAGTAAATACTAATTTGGTGCATGGTACCTACTTGTCGAGTACTACACTCATAATTTACAATTATCGTTCAATATATTGAGGATTTCTTTATTTATATATTAATAAAGACCTCAAACCAATAATATCATCTGAATATATATCATGGGCATATATATAATAAGTAGATATAGGTACCAATAAAGACCTCGCGCGGTACGACTTTATATGTATGTACAATGCTGCAACAGCGGTTTCTTTTGTAGATTTCGGGACCGACGGAACGGACACACTTTACCACATAAGAAGACGTTCGTATAATTGTAATTTATTCGGGGGAATCAACAAGAGAAAAAAAAAGCAAAAAGGTACTACTCGTACTTCTCGCAGCCTGTGTGTGTGTGTGTGTGTGTGTCAACTTAACTTTATAGATGTAATGGGAAGCAAGCTGTGGCTGGACAACTTCATTTTCTATATATATATATATATACTTACCACCATATGTATAGTAATACAAATTAGGTATAAGTCAGTTGATTTATAAATGTAATTTTTTGAACTCGGTACGATTTTTAGGGTCTTTTTTTTTTTTGTTGGGTAGGTACGACCCGATCGGGGATTAGTTTCAATTTATTTAGATATATTTTTGGCTTAATGTTGTTTAATAGCTGGGAATTTAAATAGAAACAATGGTGGTACTACCTAAATATGAAGGTAGTACCAAAACTGTTTTTGGCGGTAAGTATAAAAACTTAATTTTCTGATTTTAATTTTGTTTCTTTGGAACAAAAAGAAAAGCGTTTGTTTTCTTTTTGGTACTCTTGATAAGTACTAGTTTTTGGTTCTCTTTGTGTACAACCCAAAAAAAAAAAAATAGTTTCAATGAACATATTTGGATATTAGGTGTTTGGTAGACATACATTGTTTAAATAGAACTATAGGTATTACTAGTAGGTACTATCTAGTGGTAACATAGTACCAACTATATGGTACTACTAGATATAGTACCAACAAATTTCTTTTTATTTAATTTTTTTTTTCAAAAAATCGCCTTTTTCCACTTACAAATTTGTACCGATCCACATACTAGCGGTACTATCTAAATATGAAGGTAGTACCGACAATTTTTTTTGTTTGTTTTTTAAAGCGTCTTATTTTACTTTTCCCATTTACAAAATATTACTACCCATCCAACATATTAGTACCTATTAGGTACCCACAAAAGAGCCGCCGCACATTTCAACTCGCATCAAATAACTCACCACCACCTTCCTTTTCTATTACTTATACAATCTGTATAGAAAGAAAGAAAAATCTCTGTATTAAATAGAACTTAACTTGATATTAAAAAAAGGGCTAAATGATAATATAAAGGTTTTAAAGGAGAATCAAGGACAATGAAGGAAGGGTGTAGTCGTTTTTTTTTTTTCGTCTTCTTTTCTTTTTTTTTTTTTTTTAATGAAAATAATAGATAAAATCTACTTCACATAATGATAACAATGTAGATAGTAAGTATAATAGTTTAAGAAGCGATAGAAGAAAAAGGGTGTATAAATGGGCATAGGTGCTCTTTTATTCTATCAGGGTACTATACAGCCATCAGATTTTGCTATATAGCGTAAAAAAGTTGAAAATTGATCGATGCGGCCGCGGCGGTACTTTGACTAGAAAATTACAAAAAAAAAAAAAAAAAACAAGGATAACCGTACTATAGAGTACCGTACTCATTCTTTTTTCTACTACTACTTATATGCAATCCGATTATTTTACAAGTAAAAATTATACGAACAAACGAAAAAGTTTTGGCATATAAGACGAAAACGATAATCAGCAGGAGTTGGGCCCCCCCATAGAGGGATGAGGTGTAATCTATCTCTCTCTCTCTCTCTCTCTCTGAATACATAGAGTGGTGGTGTTGATGTATATTTTTAACATATGTAGTTATAGAATTAATGTAGATAAAACACGCGCGCATACCAATTTTAATTCGATTCATATAAGTACCAGAAAATATGGTACTCGTATATTCATCATTATCGTTCCGCGATGGGATGCAAATATGGTACCAGCACAATAATTGCTTGGGGTTATAAATGTGATAAGATATATCGATACAAATGTAATTTGACAAGCAAAATGAGCCGTGAATGGCGAGTTTTTTTTATTAACGTAGAACCGTTAACTTGTTAAACAATCAAAATAATTATACTACTAGATGTATTCAGTTTCCAATGGGGTTGCACGTGATTGGTACAGAAAAGGGGAAATTTTGACACCTTTTTGATCGGGCGGCCGATCAAAAAGTATACGCGCACCAACACTATATAATTATTATTATTATTATTTCTTTTTTTTTTTTTTTTTGTTATGAAATAACATACACACACAAATACACCGCACATTTTACAATACTTTTTGTTGTTAAGCCAATAATGATAATAATAATGATGGTGGCGGCGTCGGCACAGATTATATTGCTATTCTATACATATATATATATATATATATGTATAGAGGTAGTACTATCTGTATGTATGTACAGCATTGTGGCGTATTTTTTTTCATTGTATACGATGACTGAGCAAAAGTTTCTTAAAACTTTAAAACGCGAATACAATACATGGACGTTTTTCAAAAATTAGACGGCTCCACCACACCACCACCACCACCATCTTCATATTGAATGAATATATCAAAAAAAAGTGGTGTTACTTTTGGTTGCAACTTGTTATTATGTTGGGAAATGCCGCCGCCGCCGCCGCCGCCGCCGCCGATG
Source organism: Platypus cylindrus (assembly GCA_949748235.1). Lineage (NCBI taxonomy): Eukaryota > Metazoa > Arthropoda > Insecta > Coleoptera > Curculionidae > Platypus > Platypus cylindrus. The sequence continues at coordinate 11,762,276 of OX456494.1, forward strand.
GGAGATGCTCTGCTGATGTTGATATATATATATATATATATATATAGGTATAGGTATGACCATCATCACATTGTCATATATAGAAATATCGGTACAATAATAGTAATAATAAAAGAAATCCAACTATATTGTAGATATAGATAGATAAGTATAGGTAACGTAATTCTTTATTAAACACGATGACCTGCCACAATGTGGTTATGTTTGTTTCGATGTGTAATAGGTATGTAATTACCTCTTATAACCTAATAATATCTTTCTACATAATATGTGTATAGAGAAGATGGTGTGCGCGGGACGGAGAGAAGGAGGAGGTACTTACGTGCAGTACATTCTCTTTTTAATCAGAGTAGATAAAAGTAGTTAAAATTAGACAATTATGTCAATTTAATAAGTTTTTTATTTAATTTTGTTTTAATTTTTTTTTTGTTTTAATTTTTTTAAATTTTTTTCTTAATTTTTACAATTTTTAATTTTTTTTTTTGTTTTAATTTTTACTTTTTTTATTTTTTTATTATTTTTTTATTTTAATTTTTTTTTATTTTATTTTTTTTTGTTTTAATTTTTTTAAATTTTTTTCTTAATTTTTACAATTTTTATTTTTTTTTGTTTTAATTTTTACTTTTTTTATTTTTTTATTTTTTTTGTTTTAATTTTTTAAAATTTTTTTCTTAATTTTTACAATTTTTAACTTTTTCTTTAATTTTTCTAGATTATCCGAACAAACTGACAAGTGACACTTGACACCTGTCAATCAAGAATTGACAATTGCCAATTATTGACATTGACAATTGACATACGTTTCACATAACTAACTTCAGAAAGACGTAGATAATCAAAAATCCAATTTTAATTTTTATGTATGCACGCGAAAAAAAGGATCTCAATTATTCTTTCGAATGACAAAATGCATGTTGGCATGGCCTACTATACATACATAAGTATAAGTATTGTTGTTGATCAATTCAAACATATATTTACCGTAATATTAGGTTATGTTGTAAGTACACAATGAGTTTATATATAATAAATTAATAATGAATGGAAAAGTGTTCAGAAAATCTATTCGCTCTCTACTCTACTGCTATACTATATTGGGTATATACCATAACCTATAACATTCTATAGATTATATATATACATGGTATAGCTATAAGTGGCAGATATTCTGTTGTCATCTGTTTACAATCCCACGATCGTATTTATTTATTGAATGTATCTACAAACACACCCCGATCAAAAACTCAGAGAAACAAGAGAAATTTAATAATCAACAATTTTGCTATTATAGGTTAGAGTATGGCTTAATATATACATGCAGAGAGAGAGAGAGAGATGGTTGTGTGCTTGCACGAGATGATTAAATATTTAGCTTAAAGTTTGGAAAAGAACGGGGGGGAAAAAAAAGCAATTGTTTGTGAAAATATTAAGATTATCAAATATGAAGGGTGTACAAATAGCTAATAAATCCGTGGTTGTATAACGGGCACGATGCCATCTAGTGGTAGATTCAATTTTTCATATTACAGTTTCTATATTTTCATAAATCCTATATTCATGTATGTACTGGATTCGTCCAGCTTCGGCAATGGTCGTTGCCAATCGGTCGAATTATCTAGGTATCTAATTACATCGACTGTTAAAATATCCCCATATCCACTTACATTTGAATTTGAAAAAGAGACTGGGAAACGACAGAAAAAAATGTTTATTTATACGCAAATAAACAAGGACCGGTGGTACTCACAGAATATATATATATAGTGAAAACAAATCATATCCTGATTTTCTGACAATTGTTTCATTGCAATGTTGCCACGGTTATTTTTTTTTGGGGATATTATTATAGAAGTACATTTTTTTACGCAAAGTGTTTATTTTCTTAATACGATTTTTGAATGATTCTGGCAACATGGCGCGTTCCGAAGTTACTTCCCATCAAATTTCACTCGAGTGAAGTTTGAAGGTTGAATCAATTCAATTTCACATGAGTATAGAAAATTTATTATAAATTTCGAATAATAAAAAATATCCCTTTTCATTTACAGAATTATGAACATGTCACATGTCACCACAAAATCCAGCGGGGTTATTTTCTATGATTTTTCCCTACTGTTGCCAGGTCTGATGTTCGTGGTCTTGTCATCAAAAAAGAAGAAGAAGAAGACGGTGCACGGACATAATTTCGAATTCATTATTGTGGCTGTTTTCTAAATAATTTTTTTTATTCATTGGCTCGAAACATTTTCTTAAATGTCGGCTTATTACGTCATTTTGATGTTTGTCACCTCTTCTGCTTTTTTTTTTTTACGTTCCTGTCACTTACCTCTATTTTATTTGTTCATATTTTATCGGCTGAATGGATCAAGGGAAATGAATAAAAAATATCTATGTAGGGTTGATATTTTCTTAAATAGGTTAATTCCTTTTCTATACGTACCTTAATAGAAAGATCTATTCTGTCTGTGGTCGCTTTTAATCCGATTACAACACGAGAGAGAGAGAGAGAAAAAAAAATAGAAAGAAACTCATGTGCACCATATTGAAATTTAATGGAAGCATTTATTCCAAACGGTTGAATTTCTAAGTGCGTACAATTGACGCTACCCTATATGTAATAATAATAATAATAATAGCAGTACAGTGAAATCTTTCCATAACGGTCACCACAAAATGTGGCAAAAATTTTACCGGCCGTTCTCAGGAGGTAATTTTACGTAGCAATAGACAAGAAGTGTATGGTATATAGTCGCCGTTATGAGGAGGTGGCCTTTATCGAGAGGTGACGGAAGGTTTTAGTTATAATAATAATAATAATAATAATAACAGCTTGAAGAGAGATGATGAAATGATCATTTTTGCACTTTTTCAAACATCAAAACTCATCACAGAATACTGATGTCTTTCGATTTTAATTAACATTACACATTATTCTGTGATGATGCAGACATGATTTGTTTACAAAAGACATTCGAGGAAAAAAGGGAAAACAAGAAGCTGTTGATTCTCGAATTTCACCCATAGTTGATTCATTCATTCATTCATTCATTCATTCATTTTTATTCTTAAAAGTTTTGCTCTCACAACAACGCCCTATAATCAGGTACGGTAGTACCGTACACAATATTTTCGACCATTCCATTGCATACTGGCATACTGGATCCGGCTTTTTATTCAATTATTTCTTAATATATCCATCGGTACAATTAAGATTAAGTATGTGTGGTGGTGGTGTTCTGTGCGGCCGGTGAAATTTCTTCATTCTTCTTCTTTCTATTTTTTTTTTGGGGCTTTTGTACACTTTGTTTATATGACATTTGATAATTATATTAAGTATATGCACCGACACAGATCAATTACCCTGTCTAAATATGTGTAGCACAGCACAGAATAATCGGTTTTTATAAATTGTTTTGATGCATCGATATATCAACAAAAATAGTCGAATTTCGATGGATTTTTGATCGTATGTCAACGAAACGTCTATATTATTATAATGCCGTCTAATACATTGTATTGTGTGTTGTGCACAGAATAAAAAGGTAATCGTCTTACGATGGGCCAGCAAACAGAAATCATAGTTAAATTTAATCTACTTAGTATCCGCATACATGTACATTTTGCCATCCATATGCGGTACTATATCTATGGTACTTAAAATCTAATCCTTTACGTCTTCCGTTCATCAGCTGTTCGTACGTCATTGTCAAACGAAAATGTTTTTCACCGTTTTTTTTTTTTTTTTTTGAATGGTGTCTAGATATGAATCAATTTTTTAATAACTTAGTTATGTCATTTTAAATCATGTAAGTATAGTACCACCACATTGTACGTACCACTTGAGTACTAGTAAGTATATCCAAGTACCAGAAAATCGTTTTAACGCGCTCTATCTAAATTTGGCGTTTAATTATAAGCTAGAAATTTTTACAGCCCCACATCGGGCGCCAAAAAATTAATACGTTTATTCCCGGTCTTGAGTGGGTTTGAGAGGGGCAGAGGGGGGGGGGGGAGTCGTTACATTATTATGAAACTTTAATAGCTCTTACTATATATATATATATGTACATAGACACATTTCTATGTATAATAAAAAATGAATCAATATCACCTGATTGCACTCCCACGATCCGTATACGTAAATTGTTGTTGCATGTTGTCGATCTTATTATTATTATTATTATTATTGTTACTTACTATACTTTATCTTTTTGTTTTTTAACCATAATAATGGCCCTTAGAATTATTTAAGAGGAAATGTATAGAATAATAAAAACAAACAAAGTTAAATGCCTGGAAATTTGGATAGAGGGCGCTAGCAAGCTGAATGTGAATCTTTTATTATTAATAATTATATAGATGGACAGGATATTTATAGTACTTTGACATATATATTTTAATATTTATTAAATCTATTAAATTCATATTTTAGACTCGATACGAATATCGGCACAGGATCGAAAAGTCTCTTGATCTCCACAGCCTACTGCTTGAGTACCATCATTGCATACACCCCAACTGTTTCCTGTAAACATACGCATATATAAGATACAGGGTGTTTCAGACGATATGACACTAATTTTTTTTTTCTTTTTTTTATTCTATAACATAATTAATTGTCTAGGTGTCCACGATTACCTGTTTTATAATGCCAACGTAAGACACATTGTTGACACACAACACCATCCGGTAATCGTATCGAACTGTTAACGGTAAAATCTAATGCCTCAACTATTTTTTCATTATATAACGTGTCCGTATCGATATCAACGAAATCGAGCGATTCGAAACACTCCTCAGTTTCGGGTAATTTCGGATCTTCCAACTGGCATAACCTTGAAAGATTTTTGAATTAATTTTTTCGATGCAATTAGATTTGAAAATAATGTGAATGTAATCGTTATCTATACTGATAAGTAATGCTGCCCAAATGATTAGCGGTTAGTAGTGATTGAACTGGAATTGTGTCACCGCTAGTGTATGTGGCAACAATGACACCTTGACCGTATGTACCGCCATTTTCATTGCTACGCGGCACTGGATCGGACCAGTTGTCACCGCACGGGCCGCATTTACCATCATTTAATCCATATTGGATCTGAAAGTATAGTAATTAATTGATTAAAATGTAATTTTAATAAATTAGACAGATAGATACCTGATATCCGCCACAAAAATACTGATTATCTTGATAATTTTTCGGTATACTGTCATCGGTAATGTTTAATCGCCAACGCGATGCACGATTGATTGGATTCACCAAATAGCCATGGCCATTAATCTCATTAAAGGCACATAATATTAATAAAATAAATAGCAACGGTGATACAACCATTATTATTATCGGCCAGTCACATTGACTTTTGCTGAAAAACGAAAAATTCTAAACCCCGTTTTTCTCATGTTGCTCAACTTTATATCCGAATAATTTCCCCCAAAACTAATCAACTATTTAGATAATAGTTGATAATAAAGTTTATTGTTTTATTTCGGGAATTTTCGCGTGAATCGTTTTTAATCCGTTTTAATTGCTGTATTATGTGGTAAGTAAATAAAGAAATCCAGAAAGAATTCGATGACACAAGTCGTAAATACCTTGATAACGACGATAAGAATTCGAAATCGTAAAAAGATCAAATATTTGCAAATTTGATTAAGTAAATTAAATTCCTCAAATTTTCAAATCTATAATGGCGACATCTATCGAGCAACGATTTCAATTCAGAGAAAGCTGCCGTTCAATGTGGGCATGTCCGTCTAGATGTCGCCACAAGGATTAAAGTATAAAATTTCAAAGAATCCTTTATTCTTTTGGAGAATTCGTAATAAAAAAGATGAGTTTTGATAAATAATAAATAAAACACTTTCAATAAATTAATACACAGTAATCTATTTGTAAATTTATCGTACTTTACATAAATTCCTCAATTCTTCATATCTATAATGGCGACATCTATCGGACAACGTGCAATTTACGATATCCATTCAGAGAAAGATGCCGTTCAGTGTGGGTTTGCTTATCTAGATGTCGCCACCAGGATTAAAATATAAAATTTCAAAGAATTCTTTATTCTTTTGAAGAATCGTAACACAAAAGATGAGTTTTGATAAATAATAAATAAAACACTTTCAATAAATTAATACAGTATAATTTATTAATAAGTTTATTGTATTTTACATAGGATAATAACAACATTGTACTACAGTATTTTTTAAAAATTTATTCATTCTTTTGGCACGTTTCACATCCCTCCACCACTTTTCTGCAGTAATTGTGCAAATCGATTTGTTATAAGTAGAGAAACATCAATAAAACGATCAACACAATTCGTTAAACAAGTTTCAGTTCGATTGTCTAATTTATTCGATGGTTTATCTACACATTTTTCCCAGCAGAAATCATTAAATTCGTGTATCTAAAAAAAAAGGGCAAATAGGTACGTATAAAATATGGATTTTTCTATGCAATGGAAATTGCCATTTTCCAATACTCACTTGTGCGTTGAATTGCGCTTTTTGTTTTTCAATCATTAGAAATTCTTGTAGTTCTTTATCACCGCCACCACCTGTTTTTGTACCACCAAAATCCGAATGATCTAAATCACTGCTCATGATTTTTTTTTTTTTTGTAAACTAATCAAATTAATGTAACTCAAAGCAAAAATTTGGCTATCAATTAGTTTGGTTATGTGTTAAAAATGTCTTCTTCTTCTCCCTTTTCCATTATTGGCACAGGCTTGATATATTGTCATCTGTCTATTCAAATTTCAAATTCGAACGAAACGGATTGGTCGTGGCTGGGGGGGCGGTCATCTGGCATTTTGTGAAAATGTTAAGAATTCAAATTTTACCATGCAATGCGCGCAATAGTGCGCAAACCGTGAAATTTTCGTACGAAATCAGCTTATTCGGGTTTTGGGGAGTGCGATGTTTGGTTTTGTGTGCATTTGAAAAATATGTGTACAGTCAATGGTGTTTTATTATTATTTCAGAATTAAAAAAAAAACCAAATCATTTTTGTGATGAAATATGTCAGAAGTGAAACGTGATAATAAAAACGTGAAAAATCAATATAAAAAAACAATAAGAATACACGTAACATTACCAGAATCTAATGAAGATACATGCCCAGAATTCAACTATAAAGAAGAGCTTGCAAAGGCAAAGGTAAAATTTGTAACAGAAAATCGTCGTAAAATTAAATATTGTATCGTTTCGAATTAGTAGAAACAGCTGTCATTGCAATTTTCCATGTGAAAATACCATTTGGAAATTGTCAACACGAAAAAAACGAATTGAACCTATATAGGTACTATATAATTTTTTTCTTCTAGAAATAAACACATAGTTTAATTACACGACGATTTTCACATTCACAAAGGCGCCATATTGAACCTTATTTATTAAGAGAGGAAAAAAAAAAATACGTATTTCTATTAGAGAGAGAATTTATACCGGAAAAAATCCTATAGATCCTGATATAGTTCTTTTGGTCAGCGCAACTGTTTAATGAACACATTTCAGTTTCCATTAATCGCATATTGAGAAAATTGCAAAAAAATACGATTTTACAATCGATTTTGTCTTATTTGTATATTTACAGAAGAAAAAATATAACAGCAGCAGCAGCAGCAGCATTATTAGAGATCCCTTTCGCGTTAGTAGCTAGGCCAGGCCAATTGTTGTTTTGACGTCATTTTAAATATTGGACAGCAAATTGTTGGTTTCTTTATTTTTTTGCTTCTTCTCTTTTGTTTTTTTTTTTTGATAATTTTTGCAACTGGAATCGTATTATCAGTAGATCTATTTTATGTATGTACATGTAGAGGTTGTTGGCTGCCGATTATCTACTTGATTTATGAATAGTAATTGTCACAATGTTGTCGCGCTGTTCTGCTGCTGCTGCTAGTCGGCTAAAAAATGGATTTCTGCTAATGATATGAGAAAGTAGGTGTTTTCCATTAGTAATTAGACGAAATTTTAATAAATTTAATTATAAACGATTAAGAGTTTTTGCATTGAATAAAAGAAGAAGAAGAAGAAGCACATTCCAGCGCTTGCTATAATTAGAAATTAGAAAATGATTGTTGTTGTTTTTTTCATAGAAAATGTTGTAAAGAAATCATTGAAATAATTGTTTTTTTTATGTCCAAAACTCATCGGAGTGATAAAGTATGAATGAGTTTTAGCACACGTAAACGTGAGGTTTGATTTTTGTAGTTGGACAATTTGTTTTTATTTCATTAATTTCATAATATTAATTATATCATTTAATGTTTGTTTTTTTCATCATTTATAATTTAGATACGTATATAGGTACAGATTTAAGTTTTGGTGTTTGCTAGTTTTTCTTTTTTTTTTTTGCTGATGTATCTCGTCTCGTTTTTCTAGCGTGAAAAATAAGTTTATTTAAATAATATTGTTGTATTTTTTCAATTCAAATATTAATTTAAAGTTTACAATGGATTTGTGTAATTCGGATTATTTGAGTACAGATATGTGCTCGTTTGGGACGCATATTGATCCTATGATGCCGCTAATTTTCCTTTATTTATTTGTTTTTTTTTTTTATATATTTATTTTCCATTTATTATCGAATTAAATAAATAATTAGGAAGTTTTTCTTATTATTTTCCCAAAAATGAATCTACGACATAATATTTATTATTTAATTTGTTCGAGCGAAATGGCGCGTTTTTATCAGGAACGCATAAAATCAAAGGAGGTAAAATCTGTTCGCCCTACCACTACTACTATCTACTATACGTACGTATACTACCGCTACTCATTGAGGAAAAAAAAAAACTGCGCAACGTTGCCAAGTGGTTGAAAATGTCTTGAATGCAAATCAATTTTTTTTTTTTTTTTTGCAGAAAAAGTTGAAATCAAATGACAACCGAACAGCACCAAGTGATTTGCCTGTCCAAACAAATAGTTTAGTTAATCTATTTGATGGAAATGTCATTAATCATAACGATGAGGATGACGATGATGATGATGATGATGTTCGAAGAATTGCACAAGAAATGGAAGCAAAATATGTACGAAAACAACTGCTAATATAAAATGGTCAAATAATTAACGATTTATTTATTTATTTATAGGGTGGTGGTGGTGGTGGAATGGCCGCAAACAACAAACTAAATAAAAAACGGAAAAATCGAAAAGACGACTATGCCGACATTGGAGCTGGTTACGATGAATCCGATTCATTTATCGATAATACAGATGGATACGATGAAATTATACCACCAAATGTAACAACGGCACATGGTGGTTTTTATATAAATAGTGGCGCATTGGAATTTAAAACTGATGATGAAGCAACATCGGAATTGTCATCGTCCACAACGTCATCGAGTCAATCCTATGAGGAAATGATTGTCGATAAAGATAAGGATAGAGATAGAAAACAAGAAAATGATAATGGTCAACAACGGAATCATAATAATAATAATGTGAAATTAATTAATAATAAAATTCATAATCGTAAGGTAATGAGAAGAAGAAGAATTTAAAAGTGTATATTTGGCGGGGAGTTCGGTGAGTTTTTGTTGTCGAATCGTAGGATTTGGAACTATTTATATATATATTATTAATGATATATTAATAGTTTTATGGGATCATTGATAATAGTACCATTATAATAATTTGTTATAACTTTAATTTTTTGTAATCCTATTAAATGTACAAATTCGCCGCCAAATATACAAAAAAACTCCCTGCCGAATATACACATCGAAAGAATTTATTTATTTTATGATTTTTTTTTAGAGATTTCTAGTTACAACAGATGAAGAAGAATGCGATGCGAACAGTAATGATAGTAAAGATAGTCGAACTGAAAAAGTAGGTTTAGTGCAAATAGACTTTATGTATTTTGTTAATTTAGTTTTTGCTGTTCATTTATCTGTCAATAGAATCCAAATATAAGTATGCAGCAAGCGATTAAAAAGAAACTATTTAGTTCAGATAAGATACAAATTAAGAAGCAAAAATTAGAAGAGGTTCAAAGTTCAAAAGGAAACGATTTTTGTACTGGATCAACAACAATAGCAGGTAGTATTCGATTTGGATTCGTTTTTTTTTTGATCAGCAAAAAAAGAATTAAATAAAACATTTAATTTTTAGATACCATCACAATGAACAATAAAGATGCACTAAGAGAGAATAGAAAACAAATGAAATTTGCTAGTAGTATAGATGATGCAATTGAATCTGTAATTAATCGAATGGAAACAAAAAAACCAGCAACAGCGATTTCTACAGACACAACAGTTCCACATTCATCCACATTACTATGCAATCAATTTGTGAAAGATATAGACGGTGAACAGCAACAAAAGAAAATCGTTTATAATGCAGGCAAGAGAATGTTTGGCGAATGCCCGAATTTCGGGCCAATGACGACGTGATTTTTTTGTTTTTTTTTTTGATTTTAGGAGATCAAATGGAAACAGCCGATGATTTCGTTGATTCATTCAATAATTATCATAACGATTTCTATACGGAAACTGTTAAATTACCAGAGAATTTACCAAAAGACATATCGGAGATTATTGCAAGTATAAAAAAAGCGGCGAAAGAATATAAAGATATTGGTAAAGTGAAATTCTTTAATGGCGACGTTAATATTATGTTATTAAAGTAAGTGATTGTTTATAGATGGCGCTGTGTTTGATTTGAATATGAATAACATTTTATGTTCTATTTAATTGATTGTTGTTTCCAGTTTGGAATATAAATGTAAAATTCTTGGTCGTTCATCGCGTGTGAAAGTCTATGAACATTTAGCGCCATTCGTAGGATGTTGTAAGGAAACGTTAATAAAACGAGCAAAGAATTTAGTGGCCGATAATGAAGAGAGGAAATTGAGAAAAACAATAATGAAATTAAAGAATTATATCGATAAAAGTATGCCGTCGTTAACTGAAATGCACGAGAAGGAATGTCAGCATGTGCTAACAGCAGCAAAGTGAGTTTTAAAATTATGAGAACTAGTAAATAATTAAAATTAGCGAATTTCGTTGGTTCAAGTTAATTGAAATAACGTTTATGCTAGATTCGTACCAGATGGCGCCAGTATCGAGGAATACAAGCAACCGAAAATGCCAAGAAAACAATTTCCACTAGTTGAAGATACCGAGTAAGATTAATGCTTATAAATATCGAGTTAGTTTGATTACAAAAATTGTTGCTTTTTTTTGTTGCAGGCAAATAATTCGTGATATTGTAAATTTAAAAAAACGTTGTTTCCTATACGAAGGAAAGTGTAAAGACTCCCTAGAGGAGTTGCTAGTGGACTATTTAAAAAACGAAATATTAATACTATGGCCAAAAGGATGGATGTCAGTGATGACATTAAGGAAATATTGCTCAACAAAATCTACATTAAAAAACCCTTTAACGATACCATCATCATCATCATCATCGTTGAATATTTTTAGAACGCCAGAGAATAGTTTAAATAGTACGAGTAGAAAACATTCACAGCAATCACCACCACCACCATCAGCTATTATTAACTTTAGTACAGGCAATCACTTAACAATAACGCCCGTTGTTAAAGCGCTAGATGAAAAATTAGCGAAAAACAACAACGGGCAGCAGCCACTACTGCCATTAATTAATAATTCAACGCCGGTTATTAAGCAACAAAATGAAAAATTGTGTAAAGAGAGAGAGGACAGCAATGGTGTAATTGTTGTGAATAATGCGAAAGTGGCGCCGAAAAAAGATGGCGATAGCGCCATCTGTTTGTCGAAAACTGCCACAACAACAACATCAGCAGCAGCAAACACAACGACGATTAATCCTCAACAACAACACTGCCAAATTATTGATCTCACTGATTGCAGCCCAATGCAACAAAAAATACCAAATTTATCAAAGAGAATAAAAGAAGAAAAATCGGAAAAATTAGCTAATCCATTTAGTATAAATTCAATATCAAATTGTCCAAAAGATTCGAATTCATTGTCGTATGTAAAAAATAAATTAGCACCAGATCCTCCTCAGCAACCACCACCACCACCATCATTAAATAGCAATGAAAACGATATCGAAGATGTACAAAAGGCGATTGCTAGTTTAAAGGTCCTTCATCAATTATCATCGTCACCATCATCATCATCGAAAAAGGACTGTACAACTAAATCGTCCTCGTCAGTATCGGTGATTGCATTGAATAAGAACTATTCGAATTCGAGTATATCAAATAATAATAGTAATTATTCTACAAGTAACAATTTCCTGTCGTCATCGTCTCCAACGGGCATGATAGGTGGCGCAACTGTTGCTAGCAGTGGAACGATTGACAGTTGCCGTCAGCGACAACAACAACAACAACAACGCCTTTCACCCGCTCTATCGTCATTTAGCAACGAATTCACCGGTGGTTTTCAAGATGAATTTCAAAAACAATTTATTTCAAAGTTGAATAGTATGAAATCGTCTCTATCTTCTTCTTCATCGTCTTCAACATCGTCTTCTAATCGTTCATCGTCATCTCCCCCACTACTACCACCACCATCATCATCACATATTTCAAAATCAACTAGTAATAATAATTATAGAAGCAGTTGATCGGGTTTTCCTGCTTGAGTTTTCCTTTTATTTTTTATTTTTCTTTTGAGATTGTCGCGTTTCTTTTTTCTTGATTGTGTATTGCAATTTTATGATGGGTGTTTTTCTATTTTATGTGCACTGCCTCCCTTTTATGTGTGTGTGTCGATGTGTGTTTGTGAATAATCCTTATTTTTTTTTTTTCAATGTTCACAATGGAAAGAAAATTAACGGGTTAAAAAAAGTATGGCTGGTCTTGGGCAGAGCGGGGGGGGGGAGGCACAGTGTACATTTCCATCTCTTTTTTCTATTTAAATGTGTACAGATTGTATTTAAATTAAATTTAAAAGTATTTTTTAATAAATTGTAGATTTGTATGTTTATGAAAATTTTCTACTATTAATAAAGAGATGAATATTCTGCAAAACGTGTTTCATTTCTTCACATATTATCTTTCAAAATTTCAATTTTGATAGACGCCATCTATTGGAAGGTTTGTCTAACTGACGGTCCGAAGATAATCTACCAATTGGCTTTTTTAAACAATTTTTCTCGTAACAATCGCAAATAGTCGATATTTCGAAGTGAGGAAATAAAGAACACGTAAAATTTTGAAATATTTGCATTGCAGTATTTATTTTTATCGTACACATTTTTGTATGAAATCTGCGAAAATAAATTCAGCGCCCTCTATCAAGAGATATATTATGGAGGACTGGGTAGACGCCGCCATATTTAAGCGAGTTTAACAGGTTTAACAAATACACGTTTCCTTTTCATTTTCTTACGTTGTATTTCCAATTTATGTAATTCCGATTGAATTTCACTAAATATTTCGATTTGTTCTTCTTCCGGTATTGTTCTCCTATGAAAAAAAAAACAATAAACGTTATAAATGGACAATTTAGGCAAAACTCTAATGCACAATCACGTACATATATTCTTTCATTAAATCGTATTTTTCCCATGGTTGTTCCAATGCTTTTGCTTTTTGATAGAATCGTTCTGGTAAACCTAAATCTTGCACACCTTTCAGATTTTTTCTTTCCCATCGTTCGAGCCATGGACGAGGTTTTAATTTCACTTTGATTGGATTGATTGGAATCGGCATGCCTAAATAAAGACCAAAAAAATTTGATAAAAAAAGACGTGCCAGAGGATTATTGTAACGACCTTCAGATAAGATTTCCGGATCCATATTTATATCAAATGTACTATATTCAGGTAAAGCATCTCGCAAATATAATAATTCCGTGTCTAAGCGTTTTTCCAATCTCAAAACTTCAATTTTTTGAATGGTTGGATCGTACATTTCGTACATTATTTCTACACCCTAAAAATATAATATAAAGCTAAAGAATTGCGATAATAAACAACCCCAAAAGTATTTGCTTAAATTAAATATGGCTAGAAAATCATGTTGGCCATGGAACGACGAAATGGCTGAAAATGTGACTTTATAGATTATTATTTGATGGAGGTGTTACGGTGGTTATATGGAATGAAAAAAGAGTCTTTACTTGATGATTGATAACATTCCTTAATATAAATTTCGCTCTTAGTCCACAACATTCGCGTTTTATACAAATTCCAACAAATTTATGAGGTTTTTCCGGTGAATGTTGATCGGAAGATGTAACAGCTAATATCGAACCTAAAACCATTAATTGTTTTCCTTACAAAGTTAATGCTATGCAGGTATAATCTTACCAACATAGAACTCTGGAATATTAACTTGCGTACGTCGTGCCACCATGTCAGTTCGCTCCAATTTCTCTCGTAGAACATTGCGAAACTTTACATTTGGATCGGGTAAGAATTCCGGATAAATATAACGATAATTAACAATTTGTTGTCGTAGAATTTCCGCATCTTTTACGGTTTTACTACCGCTTCGATTGCTGCTAGCAGTGCTAGGGGCAATTTCTGTAGCTACTTGTTGACTTGAGAGTCTTTTCAATACTTGTAATGCGTCAGTTAGATGGGATAGTCTTTTAATTGGTGATACAAACATTTTTTTAGTGTGTATTATTTTAAGAAAATTATGTATTTATTTAATTAAAATATTTATATTTTATTTATCATTTGCGGTTATGTTCAGCAATCAATTGAGCAATTTGGTTTTTTTTTATGTGGTCGCAATGGCCAAACTCTGCAAGCGGAAAAAGTTGACATAACCTAGAAAAATCAATGTAATCCAAAATGTTGAGAAATCTTCAGAAATTTATTCCTAAAAATATCAAAAATACACTGAAATGTTTAAATTACAGTGGTGGAATTTACGAGCCCGACTACTTGGAGGTAAGGCATTTATCCATTCAAGCAATTTGGATTGCTTGCCATAAAATGGTCCGACGATTTACAAAGAATTATTTCGCTTATAATTCTATAGAAAATGCAACCGCAAGTCCCATTATACGGTGCACTAAACATTGAGATAAAAGGCTACGATTATCCCATACTTGAAAATTATCAAAAATACCTTCATAATTTAATTAAGAATCTGGAAATTAATGTAGAAGAAGCGTGGGCGGTGCCGCCGCAAGTGATGCAAATTTCCAAATATAAACCACAAAGCGAAATTGTCGATGTTAAATATAAATTAAATAATTATCAACGTACATTACAAGTTACTGAAGTGTCTGGAACACAAGTATGTATTTTTAATTTATTCATATTTGTTCAGATTATTAATTAAAAATTTCGTATTTCAGTTACCGTTACTATTACGAATAATCGAGGCAACGACACCGGTCGGTGTAACAGTTGAAGTAGTTAATCATGAAGATCATCATGAGGATGTACGCTATATTCCCGATACACAATTAGGTCAATTACAACAAGAGTTGGAGGATATGAAAAAACCCAAGAAAAAGTAAACGTTTTATTATAAATAAAGTGACAGGTTAATTTAAATTATCACAGAATACTTAGTTTTGTAAATTGAAATAATAAATGGAATTTTAGTAATTTTTTTTTTCTCAATCACTACACTTAGTAATTTAGATAATTCTAGAAATAAAATTAAATGGTGCATAAATTTAAAAGCAAACGCAATATGGTGCACGGTTTTAACCTTCTAAATTACTACCTAAAAGATCGTAACATAATTTACATACTGGAACTGTTTTTTGGGTTGCATGACCTGGTAAGGTGACCTGTTTAGTTACGCATCGAACACAAAAAATATCACCACATCTACGGCAATGACTCTAAGGAAATGATAAGAAACAATTTATTTATTTGGTTACAAGAAAATTTCTTGCAGCACATACGAACTTTTTTACTTAATGGATCAAACGCTGACGAGCAACTGCATTCATTTACATCTCGCAATGTTTTCCAATCGATAGCAACCGATTCTAAATTTTTTGTAATTTCATTCATTTTAGAAATACTGCCAGCGTTTTCTTCTTGTTCAACTTCCAAATTATCTTTAAAAAAAAAAAAATGGAAAATGTTAGGTTAGGTTAGTAACTTCTGCCTACAGGAACATCGGGTTTTTCATTAAATCAAAATGATTTGTTAATTTAATTTAAAGATTAAAAATTTAGATAATGTTAAAATGAACCGATGCACATACTATCATCAATATAATTATCATCCTGTGATGATTTTAATGAATTTTCCCCTAAATAAACATTATCCGTTGATGAATTATTCATTTTATTATTTGACTTTGACTTATTTCTATCCATTGTTTTCGTGATTAGATTCTTAACTGTAACAATACTCTAAAAAGAAAAGAAAAATGATCGGTCTATAGACGAGACTTGGCAAATCTTTATTACTAAATACTTTTGTTAAATACTTCACATGATCATCCAATGAAAACGAATGATCGGATGTGGCTAAAAGTAGATCAGCCATCGATTCTTTTGGATGGACACCACTTTCGAAACGGTAATACATGCCTCGCCAAAATCTAAAGAAATATCTAGCTATAAACAGAAAAAGTGCCTACATTGTTATTATCTGTATTTACCTGATATTCTGTGGCATTAATTGCGGATTTAGTATTTTCTCGAATTCATTTGGTTCGTATAATGGATTGATATATTCATCTAAATGTTTTGCCATGAATCGCCACAATGAATAAGCCAATTCGTTGAGCCTAAAAAAAAAATACAATTTGTTCACAGAACAAATATTTTGAGTGGCAACAGCTGCCAATCCATACAAATTCTGTGTTTGTCTAGAGTATCACAATCACACCAACCTTAATTCATCTCGATCTTTTTCACAATTTCCGACAAACGTTCCATACTGACATGAATGCACGTGATCATGTACCGTTACCAGGAACGTTTCATTAAATTGAAATGCGCACGGAAATTGTTCAATCAATTGCCATGTACAATCTAGGAATTGCGTAAATATCGGTGAAATCTCCTTTGGATCGCTTTCAATATGACCGCAACGTTCAGAGAATTTATGTCCGAATGCAAGCCAATCTTTTTCGATAAGTGCCTAAAATATTGATAACGAAGAAAACACCCTGTATATTTACGTATGATGGAACCCAAAGATATTACTTGATATCCGGATATTGTTCGATAATACGGATCCAATAATAATGATGCAATTGAACAGACTTGCGCTGTCCGATCCCATCCATCTGAACAATGCACAACAACACTAACACCCTGATGTATTGCATCCCGTATAAATAACGATGTATCCAAAATTGATTTGATATGTTTCAGCCAGCCACTCGATTCTAAACCATTTAAAAAACTATTCATTGTCAACTGTTTCTGTTCACAAGCTAAGAAAACAGTGTTTGAGAGAGCAAACTATTGTCAATAGATGGCACTGGCTACTTACTATCAATAACTTTCAATAAACTATTTCTCATTACGTGAATATTTTCAACACCTAAAAAATGAAATTTGATATTCTCATAGAACGCTTCGTTTTCATATCCTTTGCCTGTAGCTCTATTCGCCATTGCATTGATCTGATAAGATAAATTAGACATTGAATTGTATAATTATCGATTTCATAGCAAAAATAAAAATACCTTTGGTCTTGTATCAACAACATACATAAATGATGCATTTGAATTTGTACGTAACAAATGATTAAACATTTTCTCATCTTCAACGCAACGAGCACTAAAACCAGATAATGGTTGACTGCAACGGCTTATACTCGATTTATTTGAATGTAAATATGTTAGAACTGGTAGACGGCCTTTCGAACGAAACGCGGAACATCCTCTTAGCGTTGTTTTTGTTGCTGATGCCGGCACATAAAGATATTTCGGATAGGTGTCACATAACTAGAAACGGAATAATAGTAAATCGAATAATTTTAATTACATAAAAATGGCTACCTCATAGTTTTCATTTAATTTAGTTAATGCCCATTGTTCATTTGGCACGCCCATACGTTGATATTCCGATTGTAAATCGAAGAAATTCCATCCAACTAGTTTCGATGTATTATTTTCAGTTGTTGGTAATTTATATGAAAAACAATATAAATCGCTAAACTGATGCGGCAACGATAACTGTTTTAAACTCAAATAAATATCGTGACAATCTTTCTCTTTTGGTATTACAAATGTTATCGATTGGAATGTTTTTGTGCGAATTAACAATGGCGAACCAACTGTTGTTAATGGTAGTTTTTCTATTGTTGATATATGCATATGTAAAATCTATTTGAATTGATAAATGTGCGTTAGTATACTAGGAAAATGAATAGTTGGGTCGATAGGACTTAAAACCCACCACCACTACACAGCAAATTTAACAATTTACCCATGTTTCCTTTTCAGCTTCGTGATCGACAAATATTAAATGAGTTGCTGTTAAATAGAATGTGCCTTGTGATGCTTTTTTTGAGTATCTATCTAGCATTCGAACATTTTCAACCTGTAAATTATACGCTACATTTAATAAAGACTTTTTATTACTTAAATAATGGAACCATTATACAAACCTTTGGAATACGTATTAATTCCATTATTTCTTTTGATTAAATACTAGCAAAACAAAACGGGAATTTTCCTTTTTTTCTTTACTAGAATAGGGTGTACTTAATAAATAAATAAATACTTAATTTAATTTATTATTATATATTTATTTTATTAATTATTATTTACAATAGAACCAACACATATGTACAAAATCAAATGCAACGTTGTTGACATTTAACGTCGTCATTCTGACATTTCTCCTAACTCATACCGTATCATTACGGCCTACACTAACTGCACTCGGTGCGCACTAAAGTCTTTAATTTAATTTAATTGTCCATATTTTGAGTTACTGGGCGTTTTTTAAGCAATCCTTGAATTAATTTACTTTTATATAAACACTTTTATTTAAAAATTAGTTGAAGAATTGTCTAATACCGTGGTATCTCAAATCTTAGAGCGCACCGAGTGCAGTCAGTGCAAACATACGGAATACCTTAGCAGAATAGAACAGAACATTTCATGCCATTTCACTAATTAGAAGATAGCAAGCCACATTCACACGACATAACCTTTTTTCGATTTTCAAATACATAATTATTTCTCTCAGTCAGTCGTTATTTTTCATTTAATAATAATAGCAAAAAAAAAATGAAAATTTTGACATAAATTGAAAATTCTGGAAGTAAAATTTAAGATGGAAAATCATATACGAAAAATATTAATATTTTTTGTTTGTTTCAATTGTGTTTTCCTAATTAATTCATTTAAATTAAACGTACCACGAGTTCTACTACCCGTTTTTAATGAGTTTTCATCGACATTCGTTTTGGAGGCAACAGAAGGTGGATGTTATAAATGGTAATTGATTAACTTTTCCGACTTTCCGGCTAGTTTTAATCTCAATTTTGCATATTGTAATAGGAGTACAACAAGATCGGATATTGTTCAACTAACTCTAATCGCCGAAGATAAACAATGGCAATGTTCATCGAAAATCATTGTTAGTACAATAACAAAAGAGGCAGCACGTAATATTGCTGTTATACTAGCTGAAGATGTTCATAGTAAACAGAATTTAAGATGCGATGTTATCGTTGATGTTATTCATTATTTATCTATTGTAACAACAACTAAGGAATTGTTTATGGAAGAGGCTCCGGAAGATTTTGAAGTTAAAGCATATGATGAACAAGGTAAGTGTGTGCATCTACTGTGTAGATGTATTTATGGTTGCCTAGTTGTTTCTGTCTTAATTTTATTATTATTATTATTAACAAATTGCAATCATTGAATGAAAAATTAACTTGATTTCATTGAATTATTTTCAAATAAAATATAGATTTAATATGTATGCGTATTTCTGGTGGCCTGCACACACAATCATGCCACATTTTGTAGAATGACATTAATTTGTTCCGTATTTTTCAGGAAATGAATTTTCCTCATTGGAAGGCATCGAATTCGAATGGAATATAATACCATTAGGATCAAATAAGGAATTGGTGATCCGTTACATTACTTATCGCGATTCACCATACGAAACGCCGCCCGCCATTGAACAATTGGAAAATGAAAATAAGAAAGGCTACTCGATTTTATTGGAAGGTGTTAAAAGCGGTAGCGCAAAGGTAAATAAAATCTTTAAATTATCTATTATAAAACACCTGCATACTATAATTAAATGAATTGTTGCATATTAAAATGTAGGTTACCGTAAAATTACCGTATCCAGAATACAAACACATTGCACCAACTGAAGTACAATTAATGATTGTTGCTAATTTACTAATAAGTCCCGCTGAAGTGTATGCAATGCCAGGTGATTTAGTACCATTTAAAATCTATCATCTAAATAATGGACGAATGGATGAAATCACTTTACCACATAAACAATATTATATTGAAGCAGCCGATACGACGGTGGCGACATCTACAAAAAATTCCGGTTCAGTGACAGCAGTGAAATTGGGCAAAACACGTATCATCTTAAAAGATCGTAATGTTGGTAAAGATGATAGTTTATTGAAATTGCCAGCTGCCACATTACATGTCGTCCTACCCGAATATATTATGTTAAATGTATTGCCACATAAAAATTGGGCAATTCTAGTTGGTCAACAGTATGACATTGTTGTCGATGTTTACGATATGAACGATCATCGAATTCATTTAGGCGATAAAATCGATATCTATTTAGATATTACACCAGAATTTCTAGTTATTGCCCGTTCAAAAAATGGCAGCTGGTTAACAGGTTATGGTACAAAGTCGGGTATTGCAACAGCACAGGCATCCTTGGAAACTAGTGCCGATGGTAAAACGAAATTAACTAAACCGTTAACAGCGAAAAATGATTTAATGATTTATCCATCGATTACAATTGAACCATCTGAAATTATTTTACCATGGGATCCAATTGATCGGCCCAAATACGATATCGATCTAATTGCTAAAGGTGGCGATGGGAAATTCTTATGGACAAGTAGCGATCATTCAATCGGTGTAGTAAGTCAAACGGGACATGTAAAAACGTATTCGAATGGATTTTTTGAAGTGTCCGCAATTATGATGCGCAATCATCATAATCGAAAAAGTGCCAAATTTCTAATTCTACCACCGTCACGTTTGGAAATTGTCGAATTTGTAATGGAAGCGGAAATTGGTACACCAGTATATTTACATATTGCCCTATACGCAGAAGAGGAATCGAAAAGCGGTGGTGGTGGTGGTATCACTACATTAATTCCTTTCACAAAATGTCAAGATCTGCCATTTCAAATACGTCAATCCGATGTGAAATTCAAACAAAACAAAACCGATATTCTACGTCCAATTGGTGTAGCGTGTGGTAACATTGCAATGGTCGGTTTAAATGTTGGCACAACGAAAATAACGGTAACATACTATCAGGATGGTAAAGCACTAGAGGATACGGTAACGGTAAGTGCATTTAAACCATTGCAATTGCTACAGCCGAAAAAAGATGTTGTACTTGCCGTTGGCTCATCGATTAAATTGATTTTCACTGGTGGACCACGACCAATGTTGGGTCGTCTAAACGATCATCAACGTATCGTTCAAAGTGGAAATGAAACAGTGGCACGTGGTAAAGATGTGAGCGCAATACATAAAGTGGCTGGCGAGGATTTTACAATTGTGGAAGTCACATGTTATCAATTGGGTGAAACTGATATAGTATTAATTATGCGCAATAATCCACCGGCAACATCAGTAAATTGTCACGGACAAACTAGTTCGATTAGTAGCCGTGTAATTTGTGGACGGCCTAGTAAGATTTTATTGCAACCCGAACCGCAAATAAGTGACACATCGAATTGTCCAATGGATTTGAGTTCCGGTAATGTTATTGTACAAAGTACAAATGCAATTGATATCAATGTAATTCTATATGATGATTGTGGTAATAAATTCTTGAATTTTGTCAGTTTGAATTTGGAATGGAAAGTCGATCCGTATAAAGCGGGCACATTATTGAATCGGAATAGTGTTTTTCCACGTAATATAACAATTGGTGATGTTGCTGTAGCGGATCAAAGTTATCAAACATTTAAACCGAACATTGACTTGGGTCCAGTTATTATTAATGTAACCGTATTGGGTTATATTAAAGAGATACTGAAAAAGAATCGTATAGATACAAGTATGGGATTTATTCAAAGTGCTGATAGTCAACAATCATTAATACATGCATCGTTGGCATTATATTTAGTGGAGAATACTGTAATATCGGAAACATCATTGACATTATTCAATCATCCGGGTAATAAACGTACCGTGTCCGTTCTACAAGGTTCCGGTTTCTTTGAAATTGCTCTTAGTGCTGATGATATTGTTGATGTAAAGTATTTGGAAAATACGAAACAAATTGAAATTACACCGTTACGTTCCGGTTCGGTAACAATTCAATTGATTGATTTATGTTTATTATCGAAACCGGCTAGTTTAACAGTAATGGTGGTATCAATTGGTTTGATTCGTGTCGATATGCCTGATAAAGTCGAAATTGGTAAATGTATACGATCGATTGTACGTTTATATGATGATAATGATAATTTAATGGTAATACCGAATTTGAATATGATCGATTTGCGACCGGAATTTGAAGATAAAATTGCTAATATACATAAAGCTGAAATTGATTCGAAACAACCATGGGGTGATGGTGAAATACATTATATTATAACAGGTAAATCTTCAATTATTTATTTTACACAAAAACCTAAAAAAATAAAAGTTAAAATCAAAAACAAAATGGCTGCCAATTTATTAATAATTATATTTCCGTAGACTATTACCTTAAATAATCCATACTAAATTAATCAATACAATACACAAAATGCAATTTTTCTCTATTTAGGTATCGATGTCGGTCACACAATGCTAATTTTCACAGCAACAGGAAACGATGAGGACGTCACTAGTGCCCCAGTTAATCTACAAGTATTTCAACCATTAAAATTACATCCACGTAATGGTACAATATTAATCCTATCAACAATTCAATTAATTATTAAAGGCGGCCCACAACCGGATACCGATATACAATTTTCATCGTTTAATAATCAAACTGCAAGTAAGAATATAAAAACCAAAAGAAAAGAAAAATGGCGCGGATTGTGCGTATTAAACAGACAGAGTCCGGCTTCTGTCAAATTTTTTTTTTTTCGAAATCACTGATTAATTAATTAGTTTTTTTTTTTTAATTACAGAAGTAAATGATAAAGGTGTTATAACTGGATTAACAATTGGAACAACTCGAATTACAGCAAAAGCGGTTGGCGTGCATCCAACTAGTGGTTCCAGTTTAATCTATGCCGAAGTAATTATATGCTAAACGGATAGATGGCGGTAGTCGCAATCGTTGTATTACTGGTGGTTGAATAACTAATATGACGCCGTGCAATTAACTGTCCCGACAATAATCTAGATTGAAAATTATAAATTAATTTTAAAAATATTTAATTAATAAATTGATTTTAGGATACAGTTGAAGTAACAGTTGTAGCATTACAAGGTGTAAAAATAT
Organism: Platypus cylindrus; assembly: GCA_949748235.1. Taxonomy (NCBI): domain Eukaryota; kingdom Metazoa; phylum Arthropoda; class Insecta; order Coleoptera; family Curculionidae; genus Platypus; species Platypus cylindrus. Next base: position 11,785,816 of record OX456494.1, read on the forward strand.
TAGCACCATTGACGCGTTTTCGTGTTGGTGCAACAGTACCATTTTGGTGTTTCGGCAAACCGGACATATCACCAATGATTCTAGGAACAGTAAATGATCCACCAATACATTTTCGATGGCTAGTTGATGATAAATTGTTGGCTGATTTAACTGGTGTCTTCCATCCGTTAGGTGCGGATGTGATATCGTTCTGTCTAATTGAAGTGTAATTAATTTTTTGTGTGTTAATAATAGGTATTAATATTGGACGTCCGGATCGTATTGTACTAAAACTAACCGGTTTACAAGTTGGTAAAACTCGTGTATTTGTTAATGTAACTGTACCTGGGAAAGTGGCTAATGTAGCAAAACTAGCAACACTAATGTACTCAGCTTATATTGATATTGAAGTAATTGATCAGTTTCTACTTGAAAAACCGAAACATATACCTGGTTCACCATTACTAATGGCACCATTCGCCCAAATACAATTACAAACAAATTTGGAAGCAATTAATAGTGTTGTATACGCGTAAGTTGTGAAATATCAAGTGAACTAGCAGCTATAGAAATGATATTCTGATTCGATTTTAGTTTACAAGGTGAACAAATTGTTTCTACACAATTACTAGCTGATAAATCGATTTATAATCCAGCCGATCAAGTGGTCACATTAACATCGAAAGGCTTATTAAAATCCTATGGTATTTTAGGACATGCATTAATAATAATTACATCAACAGATGCTAGTGGATTGAAACAGGAACTTAATATTGTTGTACAGGTACTGATCACATTACATCACATTGTTAATCGAACAATTTGAAACAAATTGAATAATTTTAATAGGTGAAACCTATACATTATATGTCACTAACAATTGTCGCTCCATGGCGTATCAGTTTCAATAGTCCAATTGCTTTTGTACCATTGGGCACGGAATTTATGTTAATGGCACATTATCACGATGATATTGGTAATACATTTCAAGCTGGACCGACTGATTTGAAAATGCGAACAAGCCGGTAAATTGTTTTACTTACGACCAGTTTCGAGAAAATTCAATGTCACGTTTCGATTTCCACAACATTCGTTTCAGATGTGATTTAATTAAAGTAACACCATTCCCGGAAAATGGTACATTGACAATAAGCACGAAAAAAGTCGGTCATACAATGCTCAAAGTATGGACGGATGGTATTCAAAAAACGGCTGAATATGTTAAAATACACGTTGAACAGTCGGTTCGACCGATATTGGTAAGTGGCGCCATCTACATCAATTATTACGAAACTTTTTAAGTATGGATTACTCAATACTAGAGAATTAAAATGCAAAAAGAAAATGTATGTTTCCTCTCTAGGATCATTTAACAATGGGCGATACTGTATGTTTATGGTCACCGGTAGTATCAGAATACAATGTACCTGGCACATGGAAAAGCAGTGATAATTCCCTAGTGGAAATCAATCCAGCATTAGATATTGCGTTTGTTGGCAATAAAGTTGGTATTGTAACATTGACGCATTCATTTCTACCATCGGCACCGATACATTTATCGATATTACCGGTTAAAGTGTTGGAATTCATAATACCATCGCATTATGTTCTAACTAATGGTGAAACACATTCGGTGCATCGATTCGTATTGGTTTTACAAAGTGAAAAGAGTGTTGGTGTAAAAACGAATAATTTGGTAGGACTATTACTATTTATTAATAGAAAATAGTATAGGATTATTGAATTTTTATAATACTCTATTAATTACTATAGATTCAAGGTTGGCGATGTCGTTCCGATGTTCGAAAACTGGTTAAGCCACAAGGTTTCCGTTGCCTAATGGAATTTTCCAATGCAACAGCTATTTCAGCGTACGATTTGTTTAATATTACACACAGTTGGGTGCCGGAAACTGGTTAGTTTAGTTGCCGTCAAGAGATGGCGTTCGCATAGTCTGCGTTTGTTTCAAAAAATAAACAATATAATTAAAATTTTCAGGTCAATATGCATGTAAATTAGTAAATCTACTGCAAACCAATCCGAATATATCGATTACGAAAACCGATTTAATATTATGGGCCGCAACCGAAGATGGTGACGTAGAATCGGAACGATACAATATCAAATTTCTACCGACCGTTTTTGTTGTCGATGAAGTGAAACTAGGTGTGGATAGTAAAGCAGAATTAACTGTTATTGGTTTACAAGAGGTTCTACAACAAATTTCGGTATAATTGATTTCGCGAGCCTTCTATATGATACAGTTTTTTTTTTTTTTTTTTTTTTTTTTTTTTTTTTTTTTTTTTTCATATGTGATACGTTTATTTTATTTAGGTGACACCGGCAGATGGTAGTATATTACATTTAAAAGAAATAACATCAAATATTGAAACGGAAAAGAAATTCCAAATCCAATTAATCGATTATCATTGGCGATTAGCAAATTTGGTGGATGCGATGGGAATAATTGTCGATTCGCCCATAACTAAACAAAATTTAAAAGTAGGAAATGAACAGTATAGTAAATAAATAATTTCGTATTGTACGATCGCATTTTAGGTAATTGTTAAAGTTTCCGCTGATCTTAAAGATAACAATTTTTGTGGATTGGCTGCGGCGCATTCCCCAATTTTAAATTTCCTGCATAACTATAAATTTGCCATTGCCATGGCAATTGCAATGGTTATGATCTTTTTCATTACATTCTACTGTAAGTTTTTACTATATTATTACAAAGACAGAAAGTCGTATCATTGCTTCCTATATCGTACTGGTAAAAACACGAATTTAAACAAAATAAATTTCAGTTTACTCAACTTATATGCAGCCAATAGTCAATGTAAATGTCAATCCAACATTACGTCCAGGTGGCGGTGGCGCTAGCGGTGCACAAACTATTACGGGTCGCTTATCACCAGCGACAGGTTTTATCTGTAGAACATTAAATAAATCATCGCAACTACCTCATCGTTGTGCAGCAAACATGTCTACCTCACATTATGCATTGAACAGTAGTACTAGTGGCCTGGGTAGTACATCATTGCCAAGTGGCAGTGGCTCAACTGGTGGCCCATGTAAATATAATTGTACATGTTTGAATCATTCGTCAAGAGAGGGCAGCACCAGCCCAATATATGGTGATCCTAGTCTATTTTATACAAGTACACCGGACATACGAAGAACAAGAAAATATACGTAAAACTTGAATTTTGTCTCTATGTGTGTGTGTGTGTTTGTTTATGGCAAATTTGTAGTTATTATTGATTTACTTTTAATCAATAAATAAATGTGTCAAAATGTATGTATTTCTAAAAGATCTGGTAAAATCCAGAATGCTAATTTCAGATAGTTTTTTTGGCATTTGATTTGAAACGACGACAAACTCGAAATTATTTTTGTTAAGTAAGAATTAAGATTGAGATGAATATTATCTTAATTATACTATAAATATTTAGTAAGTGTTCTCTGTGATTACATAAGGACATGATAAAATATTATGAATTTATTACTACCTCATTTTAATTTGCATTGAGATTATTGCCAGGAAGAAACAATGAAAACATATTTTTGGCAATACGTATTTTCGCCATATTTGTTTGTAAAAGTTCCAAAAAATACTGCGCCATCTATTGTAGGCTACTCGTAGTATGGTCAGATTGTATGTTGGGTTGTGCCCTTTTGACGTAACTGTGCCTTTCAGTCAGAGCTTTTATTTTGATGTACATTGCTTTATAATAATAATCGTCATGTTAATTTCCTGTTTTAATTTGATCATGAATGAACAAACTTTGAAAATAAACAATTTATTTGTAATCCTATATGTTGTATGTATACCATTGACAAGTGCTGGTAAAAGACCTTCAAGTTTTTTTTTGACATTGAAATTTCCAATGTCAGATAATTCGTGAATTTTTTTATAGACAATCACAGAAAAACAACAAAAAAAAGAATAAATAACACATTTATTTATAAATTATGTTTATCTTAAGTAGTACCGTATCTGTGTTGATAGTCCCTTATCTGATTTAAATAAAAAAAGAAACCATATAAATGCAAAAGTAGGAGTCTTTTTTTATTGTTACTTCGTTTCATATGTGAATTTCGAATAGAATTATGCTATTGGTTCACAAATTTAGTCTATTTTTATATTTTATTATTATTACCAGTGAAATCTGTGAGACAGCGAATATTTTAGGTATCGTTCCATCGGCGACATACAGTCATCAATGGGCCTATAGAAAATTTTGGACAGCACTATCTTTAAAAGGTAATAATAATTAATATGATCGTAGCAAACCGCTCAGATTACCTGCAACTCTCTCCGTCAATTCCAGGCCATAATGTCACTGTACTAACAGCCAATCCGCAACACAATCGAAATCTGATTAATCTAACCGAAATCGATTTAAGCATCGGCTATGAATTTATAGAAAAGAATTACAATTGGCCAGCGATCATTGTCGAACAAACAAATCCATTAAAATTTCTAAGAACAATGATGGAAATGATGGTTGAAGTGACACCTTTGTATTTATCATTAAAAGACGTTCAATTGTTGATTGACAATTCGAGATTTTTACATTTTGATGTTGTTATCACTGAAGCGATCTATCCTGAATGGTTGATAATGGGTGAAATTTTTCAATGTCCAACTATTGCACTAAAATCGTTGGATCCAACCGATTCGCTGCATAAAGTCTTTCAAAATCCGACACATCCAATTGTATGTATAGATCGTTATACAGGGTGTTAAGAAACAGTTGTAGAATATTTATGTTGTATATTAACATTTTTATAATTTATAATTCTATTGATTTTCCATAACAGATTTATCCAGATATCTTTACAACATTTGCTGGCCGATTATCATTTAAAGAACGTTTAATTTCAACTGTACTGTCATGGCTTACAGAACTAACTAGACGCTATTATACGGGTAGAAGGCAAACAATTCTTGATAGACACTTTGGCAATCTGTCCAGACCAATTGATGATTTAATTAAAAAAAGTAGTTTGCTCTTTATATTTGTGAACCGTGTATTACTGTTGCCACGCCCATATTCACCGAGAACAATTGTCATTGGTGGAACAACAATCGACGAACAAGGTGGTAAATTACCAGAGGTAACGCCCATTTGTATAGTATAGTAATCAAATACTGCTATACTATACCAATCATTTCTGGACTTCTAAAAATGTGCTTGACATTAGTGAAGGAGTTTAAACTTTAAATTTTAGCAACTTTTATCGCACACATTTCAATTTTTTTTTGTAAATTTGTAATTGTTTCTAGGATGTTGAAGAATTCTTGGATTCAGCTAAAGAAGGTGCGATTTTATTCAGTTTAGGCAGTAATGTACGATCCGATCTACTAGGTGACGAAGTCGTAAATTCAATTATCAAACAATTGGAAATATTACCATATAAAACCCTGTGGAAATTTAATAACACAAATAACAAATACAATATACCGAGCAATGTTAAAATTTACAATTTTCTACCGCAGCAATACATTTTACGTTCGTACATTACATTTTTCTAACCTCACAAAATCCCTTGACTGCCATATGTATATCTTTACAGGTCATCCAAATGTAAAACTATTTATTAATCATGGCGGCATTCAATCATTAGAAGAAGCAATACATTTTTCAATACCATTAGTTGGTATACCATTCTTTGCCGATCAAATGAGTAATATTAAACGTTTGGAAATGAAAGGTGTATTAAAACGAATCGCAATTCGACCACATTTCAATGGAACTGAATTTCATCAGGCCGTACTTGAAGTGATCAGAAATAAAACGTATAAAGAAAATATGATCAAATTAAATGATTTATCAATTGATTTGCCGCCAATGGATCGGAATGGTGTAGAGAAGGCCATCTGGTGGACGGAATATGTTATTCGTCGAAAAGGAAATGTCGAGCATTTAATAAACGATGCCGAAGTTCACATACCATTTTATCAGTACTATTTTGTTGATATTTTTTTGTTTTTCTTCAGTGTAATTTTATTTATTAATTTAATTATTTATTGGTTGTGGTATTTGATTAGATTTTTCATTAGAGCACATAGATATAGGTCTAGCAATAAAAAAAATATGTGATTATTAATTTAGTTTTTCATGTTTCTTATGCCTACTAGATAATAAAACCGAAACGAATACTTTAACTAACAATTTAAAAATATATAGAACTAAAAATACAAGTGCACACAAGACAGTTAGCACGGTTGCAATGACATCGAGCATGAAATACTTCCAAAATGGCATGTTTACTGCTGGATTTTTAAAATGCGGCGCACCATTGTGCCGCAATACGTACTCGGTCCACCATACAGCTTTATCAACATTTGACATTTCGACGTCACGAAATATATCGCCGTATTCTTCGGCTTTTTGACGATATCTAAAATTAGCATAATATTAACAAAAAAAAATACGTCATTATACAAATAGACATTTACTTGGGATTTTCTATAATTTCAATTACAGCCGCTTTAATCGATTCCTTGGTAATATTGTACCTATCAATTTGTATACCGTAACCGAAATGCACCATTCGTCTAACATTCATAATTTGATCACCAAAAAATGGTATTCCAATTGCTGGTTTATCGTAATAAAGTGTTTCTTGTAACGATTGTAAACCGCCTTGTGTAATAAATGCTTTAACGTTCGGATGACCTATATTAAATAAGTTTAGACTATATACTTGTACATGGGGGGGAATAATTAAATTACCTAAAATATCCTCCTGCGGTACCCAACTGTAAATTTGAACATTTTTCGGTAATTTAACAAATTCCTCATCAAATTTCCATAAGAAATTGTATTGTGGTAAACTGTCAAATGCCTTGATCAGTTCAGATTTTATTGTATCATTTAAAAGTGTTCCTTTTATATTACTTCCTAAACTGAAGTAAATCGATCCATTTTTGGCAGTGTTTAAAAAATTTTCAATTACCTAAAAATCATTATTTTTTTTTTATTGATATTTCCTTTTCTATGTGATTTACTAGTCTAATAATCGTCACAGACGTTTCCTATTGGCTGTCTAGTGTATAATTGTTAGACATGGATATGTATAGAGAAGCAATGGGTGAATTTATTTATTTTTTCAAAATTATTTAATTAAATAAACTATTCACCTCAGGCAATGGTCTCGGAACCTTTGACATATGTATACCATTACCAAGGGTTATTGTATTCGGCATAAGCGGACGAATAAAATGAAAAATCGGATTCGTAGCAATAAAAAGCATGCTCATATTATTTTGTAAGTCAATTAATGGTGGTACATTTTCACCGAAATACGTCACTAGATTTTCACGATCCTTATCATAGCCTCTAGTATATACGATCCATTTAAATACGGTTGCGAATAGAAAACTTTTGAATCGTTCCAGAAATGTTAATCGTGTTACATTAGCAATTGGTAGATTCGTATCTGGATTAATTACTGGATGTGTTGGATTACCCATTGTATCGTGATATTGTAGTGAACAATCCAGTGAACTTACACCTATTTATTAAAATAAATAAATAATAATAATAATAATAATAATAAATGTTTAAAATCTGAATACCATCCTACCAATATACGGGATTTGATATTTCCAACTAAAAATAAACATTTGAATGAATTGAGCTTCAGCAATTAATAAATCGAAACGATTATCTTTATTATGAATTAGATTTTGGCCAATATCACTTTCAAATATTGAACTATGTATCGCTAGACTCATTTTTTTGATTTGTTTACCAATTTCTATAAAACTTTGCGAGTCATCACTGGCTGATTCTGGAAAATTAAAAAAAAATAATCGATTTATTTTATCGCTAATTGTAAAATTGACATTTTTATTTGAATCTGACAGCACTGTCGTTATTCAAAAATATTAATGGTCGATTTGAATGGATTTCAAGGTCGAATTAGTGATTCTACTTACCGACAAATTTATATTCTTTCATAAATTTCTTAGAAAATCCAACATCGTGCTCGGTAAGATTAGTTAAACTCGAATTACGTATTGGATGGCTTGTTATCAATGTGACATTGTGCCCTCTTAATGATAATTCAATCCATAATGGCCGAAATGGTATTTGATGACTGTACGATGGTAGAGAAATAACAGCCAAAATATTTGCCCCATTAGAAAATAACGGTAGCCGTACAACTGATAAGAATAATAGAAAATAAATCATATTATTTCGGTAGGTCTAATACTGGCTGTGATTTTGATATCATTATCATTATATCATTTTATATTAACAATCATACGATGTAAAATTATGAAGATAAGGTAATATTTTTAGAAACATTTTAATCTAGTTTAGTTGATAATAGAATTTGCTATTAATGTGATAAATAAAAATCGAAAATTAAGCAGATAAACTTGGAACTATGCATGATTAGTTCACATGTGTAGGTAATAGAATTAATGGTTGCCTATATCTATTAATGACACGCAAAAAATTTAACGATTACTTTGCATCGTTAGTTACACTTTGTATGCTGTTAATTATGAAATAAATTATTACTTTTAGTTTGATTAAATTAATAATCAATTATTGTATTCATTAGTTTGGAAATTTTTCTGAGGATTTGACAGGAAGAAAGCGCTAAGTAGACTATGAAAATTGTCCACAAAAACAAAACACCAGAAATGAGTTTAATATTATTAATCTTTATTATTCTTAATTTGTAATCCTACTTTCCAAGACAGGTAAACATTCCATAGCAGCGCAACACTTTGTACAGATAAAACTTGATAAGTCAATGGAACGAAATAGAAATTAATAATTTGTACAGCCGGCCATATTTTCCAATTTGCATATAAAACATCTCGATACTTTACCGATAATTCGTCTTTAATTTGTTGGAAATTTTTTCCATTTAATAAATTTAAATTCATTATAAATATCGCTATGAAAGTCGGTGCGAAAATTAATTGATCGCATGCTACTTTTTTCAATGTTGTTGATGTTAACATTTTCGTACCGAATTTATTTGATAATAGTCGATACCATATTGTTAATGTTGGCCCCTAAATAGAAATTAATACAATTTTTCTAACAGTAAATTTAAACTTAAATCAAATTGGTGACTTACAACAAATGTTGTTCCAAGGAATGCAAATGTTGCCGTACGTTTTAATTCATATTCGTGGAACGGTTTCTTTTCAATTAAAACTTGAGCTATACAATCACCACTTGTCATCAAAACACCAGTTTGAACGGCTTGAGTTAGTAAAAAATGATTTTTCAACAAGTTTTGATAGATTTTTAATGCCATCATTATTTAAAATTTAAATTTTAAAGCGAGGCATTAAAGAAATTACTATCGGGATTAGTGAGGTTATGTTGCGCAAAATGTCGCACCATCTTTTGAACAACCGGAAAAGGTTACGTTACAGGAGAATAGGAAATAGTATTTCCTATTCCAAAAGCAATATTGTCTAGGACAAAAATCATAAAATAAATTTACAAGCAGAGAAACTGAATTTTATTGTAAAAATTTACGCTTCGTACTGTTTCAACTGGAAACTTTAAATTAAGTAATAGATAAAAAACATTGAATGTACTATCTGTGAAATGGAGTCAAAAATTATTTATTTAGCTATAAAGTTTATTTATCCTAAAAACTGAAAATAATATACTATAACTTCTTCCGTCTCAATTTTCCAATCATCAAAATGTCGATAATATCGTAGATATTATCTTTCGTTCTCCTGTTATAATAAATACACTATTATACATCATGTATATAAATCAATAACCGACATTTTATTGATTTTAGTATTTCGGTAAAAACAATTTAAATTTTTGGTAAAAAAATTTAACAATAAAAACTGCAACTAACTTCACTACAGTTACTAGACATATGTTGTAACCGTTTTTCTCATAGAAATTCATATCTCACCGTCTCTCTTGCGAGAATAGGAAATAAATCTATATTCAAGTATATTTATTTCTTTTTATACAAAACTAAACTGTACAGTATAATATTTACTTACATAGCAATTAATCTTAAATAAGAAGGTATTATGTCCTATCGAGCACTTTGGCTTTATTACAAACCAGCATATTTTTAACCGTTCATCATAAATTGGAAATTTTACAAATTACATTTTACGTACTTACAATTTACAGTATTTACAAAGACTAGTCCACAAAAACAAGAAAAACTACTCTGTCTCACTACTTGAACTTGAAATTATAATCAACGAAGAGAAATCTTGGCTCAGAGTACTAGTACTGGCTGTGGCATCGGAATCAGTATTCGGCCTGTGGAAAAAAGTTAAAAAAATAAAAAGGTAAGATTATCTCACTGCTTATGCATACATTAAATTCATATTAATCAATTATAGACGAGAAAATAATGCCAGGCTTACCTTATCGATTATATGAAGATAGACGAATTTTAGAATTTGTGCTGAGTAACGACAATGCCCAACTTACAGCGGGCAATTCCATTTGGAGGCAAATGGAAGCTGCAAATCTGTGTCCTAATAGGACCTGGCAAAGCTTAAAAGAGCGATATCGTCGTCACATTCTGCCGAATTTAAATCGGTAATGTTATATTGTAAATATGGGGAAAACTGGTATAGTTTTGTGTATTTTTCTAGGCCTGAATTTAATTTGGATGAAGATCAAATACGGCTTCTGAGGGAACGCAGAGTAAATCCACAATACCAGCAGCAAGTGTTTCGGTACTATTCCATATACACATAAGCAGTGACATAATCTTACCTTTTTATTTTTTTAACTTTTTTCCACAGTTGGAATACGGATTCCGATGCCACAGCCAGTACTCAAACCGAACCTAGTAATAGATATAGGACACAAACAACAAGTACTAGTTCTCGGTACTATTCCATATACACATAAGCAGTGAGATAATCTTACCTATTTATTTTTTTAACTTTTTTTTACAGTTCGAATACTGATTCCCATGCCACAGCCAGTACTCAAGCAACAAGTACTAGTTCTCGGTACTATTCCATATATGCATAAGCAGTGAGATAATCTTACCTTTTTATTTTTTTAACTTTTTTCCACAGGCCGAATACGGATTCCGATGCCACAGCCAGTACTCAAACCGAACCTAGTAATAGATATAGGACACAAACAACAAGTACTAGTTCTCGGTACTATTCCATATACACATAAGCAGTGAGATAATCTTACCTATTTATTTTTTTAACTTTTTTTTACAGTTCGAATACTGATTCCGATGCCACAGCCAGTACTCAAACAGAACCTAGTAACAGATATAGGACACAAACAACAAGTACTAGTTCTCGGTACTATTCCATGTATGCATAAGCAGTGAGATAATCTTACCTTTTTATTTTTTTAACTTTTTTCCACAGTCCGAATACTGATTCCGATGCCACAGCCAGTAATTACGTACCAGCCAGTACTCAAACAGGTACGTAGGCTGGTACGTAATTACTGGCTGGTACGTAATTACTGGCTGGTACATAATTAATGGCTGGTACGTAATTACTGGCTGGTACGTAATTACTGGCTGGTACGTAATTACTGGCTGGTACGTAATTAATGGCTGGTACGTAATTACTGGCTGGTACGTAATTACTGGCTGGTACGTAATTACTGGCTGGTACATAATTAATGGCTGGTACGTAATTACTGGCTGGTACGTAATTACTGGCTGGTACGTAATTACTGGCTGGTACGTAATTAATGGCTGGTACGTAATTACTGGCTGGTACGTAATTACTGGCTGGTACGTAATTACTGGCTGGTACGTAATTACTGGCTGGTACGTAATTACTGGCTGGTACATAATTAATGGCTGGTACGTAATTACTGGCTGGTACGTAATTACTGGCTGGTACGTAATTAATGGCTGGTACGTAATTACTGGCTGGTACGTAATTACTGGCTGGTACGTAATTAATGGCTGTGGCACTGGAATTAGTATTCGAACTGTAAAAAAAAGTTAAAAAAATAAATAGGTAAGATTATCTCACTGCTTATGTGTATATGGAATAGTACCGAAACACTTGCTGCTGGTATTGTGGATTTACTCTGCGTTCCCTCAGAAGCCGTATTTGATCTTCATCCAAATTAAATTCAGGCCTAGAAAAATACACAAAACTATACCAGTTTTCCCCATATTTACAATATAACATTACCGATTTAAATTCGGCAGAATGTGACGACGATATCGCTCTTTTAAGCTTTGCCAGGTCCTATTAGGACACAGATTTGCAGCTTCCATTTGCCTCCAAATGGAATTGCCCGCTGTAAGTTGGGCATTGTCGTTACTCAGCACAAATTCTAAAATTCGTCTATCTTCATATAATCGATAAGGTAGGCCTGGCATTATTTTCTCGTCTATAATTGATTAATATGAATTTATGATAATTTTAATGTCGCGAATAGTAGTTTTAGAGATTTACGTCTAGGAAAAAAAATCATAAAATAAATTTACAAGCAGAGAAACTTAGAGCTGAATTTGAATTTTATTGTGAAATTTACACGTCGAGCTGTTTCAACTGAAGATTTAGAATTGAATGAATAAATATTAGACCAAAAAACATTGAAAGAATTGAATGTACTATCTATAAAATGTGGTAAACAATTTTATTGTTCACCAAAAGTGTTGTAAATAAATTGTATGAAATTCTATTCTATAAATTCTAATCTATGGAATTTCTCAAATTCCTTTATCAATTGAATCGTTAAATTAAAACTCCCAACACACAATACCTGTGTGTTGGGGGTATAAAATACAATACTGCTATCTACTTCTATCAAGGTCAGAAAGTGTACCGGACCATTTGAAAAAAAAAGGAAGGGTAGGCCTGGCATTATTTTCTCGTCTATAATTGATTAATATGAATTTATGATAATTTTAATGTCGCGAATAGTAGTTTTAGAGATTTACGGATTTTTTAGGATAATAATTTTCAGTCGTTATCCTAAAAACTGAAAATAATATACTATAACTTCTTCCGTCTCAATTTTCCAATCATCAAAATGTCGATAATATCGTAGATATTATCTTTCGTTCTCCTGTTATAATAAATACACAATTATACATCATGTATATAAATCAATAACCGACATTTTATTGATTTTAGTATTTCGGTAAAAAGAATTTAAATTTTTGGTAAAAAAATTTAACAAAAAAAACTGCAACTAACTTCACTACAATTACTAGACATATGTTGCAACCGTTTTTCTCATAGAAATTCATATCTCACCGTCTCTCTTACGAGAACAGAAAATAGATCTATATTCAAATTTTATTTATTTCTTTTTTTACAAAACTGACTGTACAATATAATATTTTTTTACATAGCAATTAATCTGTGGAAAAAAGTTAAAAAAATAAAAAGATAAGATTATGTCACTGCTTAGGTATATATAGAATAGTACCGAGACACTTTCATTGATTATGATTTTTAAACGGCCGAAAATGTGATGGTGTGTGATAGAGCCAAAGTGCTCGATAGGTCATATTAACTTCTTATTTAGGATTAATTGCTATGTAAAAAAATATTATATTGTACAGGTCAGTTTTGTAAAAAAAGAAATAAATAATACTTGAATATAGGATCTATTTCCTATTCTCGCAAGAGAGACGGTGAGATACGAATTTCTATGAGAGCACCGGTGACAACATATGTCTTGTAATAGTAGTGAAGTTAGTTGCAGTTTTTTTTGTTAAATTTTGTTATCAAAAATTGAAATTCTTTTTACCGAAATACTAAAATCAATAAAATACTGCTTTTGCAGGTTTAACCACAGATAAACAAACATCCACACAAATATCTCTCTGTATGATCCGTATCTGAAAAATATAAGATTTTTTGTATAATGGCTTTTAACTCTATAAATATATCGGTTGAAGCACCATTAGAAAATCAAATCCAAGAAATTACATATGATGGAGTGGAAATCTATCAACCGTAAGTTGGTTACCTTGTATCTGTAGCATAGCATTTAACTTAAACATGGAAGGGTGATTTTCCGAAATAATGGCACCTTATTAGATAAACTAAATGTGGAATATCAAAAAAACTAATTTATACATATTTTCATTTAGGCAATTAACATTATCTGAAACTCTAGTGAAATATGCCCAGAAAATCGACTTTAGTAAATCATCCGCGTCTGCAGATATAAACAATGAATCAAAAGATTCATCTGTTGAAGATAATAAGTCGGATAATGATTCAAAGGATGCATTTCAATCATCTTTATGGCCTTGGGATTCGGTTAGAAATAAATTGCGAAGTTCATATCAAGAAGTGTGCGCTTTGGCCGATTTATTAGCAATTGTTAAAGATAAGCGATATATGGTTTTAGATCCAGTTCAACAGGACGTATTAGAAACTAAACAAATTGTTCAAGTTTATGCTAGAAAAAAGGCATTAGCTGGTAATTGATCTGACCCTAATTGATCTTTTTTTTTTCTTGGTATTTTATTTATTTGTATATTTAAGGTGCTGCTAATATTTTAATTACTGGCGTTGAAAAATTGAAAACCACTCAAAATGAAGCGGTTAGAAATCGAACAACACCCGATTTTCATATCGAATTGTTACGATTAAGACAAAACTGGCGTTTGAAAAAGGTTTCAAATACAATAATCGGTGATTTAAGTTATAGAACTGCCGGATCGAAATATTTACAAACTGGAACGTTCGAAGTAGGCTTTGACTATTCTACAATACATGTGTATTGTTTTATATGTTATTATTTAATTTGTTTGTTCTATATAGGTAACTAAAGCAGAAGAGGAGGATGGTAGTCCACCAGATAGTCCTGGAGGTACAGCAGCTGCAGCAGTCAAATTAAGTAGCGCTTTGAAAGTTTCAATTCCTTCAGAATTACAAGGTGTTGCATATATTGAAGTTTTATGTCAAAAAGGTACTTAATGAGAGTGTGATTGATGGCGATTTTATAAAATTAATTTAAAATAACAACTTGAACTATAGATCAGGAAGATCTCTGTTCTGCAAATATAAATTTATTGGGTTCTGGAGCGCCATCATCAAATCCCGACATGCATTGGCAACAAAAACTCGAAGCCGCTCAAAACGTTCTCTTCTGTAAAGAATTATTTAATCAATTGGCTAAAGAAGCGGTACAATTGCAAGCGCCCATTCCTCATATGGTTGTTGGCAATCAAATTATGGCAACTGTTTTGCCTGGTATTCAATTAATTATTGCTTTAAGACATTCTACAGTTGCAGATAAGGTATGGTATTGTATACGTTGATGAATTACATTGTTACAAAAAAAAAAAAAAAAAAAATTGTTTATTCTAGAAATTAGAGAAACCGTCTCCATCAAAAAGTGAACACGACCACGTATTGGAACACTCTCTTCATCAATTATTAAGGGAGGTGCATCATAAAAATACACATCATCCATTTCCACATCCGGCCACAGGTCCATTAGGTCCTTCGAAGAAAAGAATGATGGCTGGTATATTATTATTACTTAATTTTATCACTATATAATTTGAAAATATATTTTATAAACATCCAACTATATTTCAGGTCCAATGGCAGCTGATCGACACGAGTTATTGGAAATGACGAAACAAGAAACATTATTAGAACAAATAGTTAAACAAGCGCAACATTTTATTATGCGCATGCGCACCGAATATGTTTTGGATACAATAGCAAAAGAATTTAAGGATCCTCTAATATCATCCCATTGGAATACATTAAACAGTCCGACACAGTCCTGTGTGAAAATAAATATATCGACTCATGGTTACGATGCAGTTTGTAGAACTCCTTTAGTTATCCATGTTGGAGAGAAAAGCTTAAAATGTATTTGTCGGTAAAATGATTAGTCTAATTAAATTATTGTCTAAATTTTCATTTTCATTTCCAATTTATCGATATCATTTTTTTATTCTAAGAGATGGTAAAGTAATGAACATGAGTTATGAACCACAAGAATTAAGGGATTTAATTTTCTGTCACATCAACCAACATCAGATTCTAGCTGTACAAGCTTTAGCGAAAACTATGGGCTGGCAGGCATTAGGCAATTCAATTCATTTAGGTAATCATTCTCAATATTCGATTATTCAATATGATTTCACACACACACACACATTTAATCTCCTCCTTATTAATTAATTAATTAATTTAGGTAATGGCCCAGTTGAACCGCTTGGCAATGCAGGATCTTGTCTTTTAGCCTCGCCAACTGGTGATAGAATTATTGCTGTACGTTGTGAACCGCAGGCTAGTGGATTACAAGTTTCCGTTGCACATTCACCGCGACAAGATTTCTTTCCCAGTCGATTAGTTACTGAGAAAAAGTGGGAACATTTAGGTGGGCAATTTCGAGATATTCGGCTAGATAAAATGGAAGGAAAGAATTTTTTACATAAAATGGAATTATTAATGGCTAGTTTAACTAGCAGTTCATAAAATGTTTATGTGTCATTTTATAAAATTATTGTACATAAATATATTCGTATAAAAACAAGGCACAACTTGGAGGGTAATAAATAACGAGTAGTAACTTACTATATATATAATATACCACATCGCATAAATTAATTTTCAAGACAAACCAAATTCCTTATGCTCACTATTTAGACACCTAGTGTAGTATACATACTCTATAGTATAAAAATAAATAATTTACTGTTAGCTCATCGAAGATAAAATAGATGGTCACAGTCTGTGGAGATGACAGTTTTATTTTAACGATTTCAATTATTTAAGATATCCCAGTTTAAGACGCGAAATAAGTTTGAATAAATTGGACCAAATCCTAAATGATTGTATTATATTTAATATAATACAATATAAATAATTAATATTATTAATTACATTATATCTGTGATCGTAACTTTTTCGATATTATTTGATCTCCTTTATAAATGGGTAATGACGTCATCTCCATATGATAATTCGTTACGAATGTTACGGTTACGAACCTTTATCCTTATTCCTTATTGAGGATAAATGAAAGAATTCAAATTCTTGTTATTTTCAGGCCATTCATTCATTATTTTTAACTAATTCTTGTAATTTGAAAGTTTTGAAACTGAAAGCTGAAATGAAATGAAACATATGAAGCAACGATTTTTAATAGTAAATAATCGATATTATCGATCATCCCTATTACGGCGAGCACACTTGCATCTTAAATCTTAAAATGAAGATTGCACAGGCGCCATCTCAATGTTATTTTTTATTGGCAACACCGTCTGCAGCCCTCGTTTCGTTTCACAGTTTCATTTAATTTCTCTAAAAAAGAAATTCAAAAATTGAGACTCAAATTTCAATTGAAAATTACATATTACGCCTGCGCAATGTTCATTTTGAGATTGAAGATTTAAAATATAAGATTAATATGTGCTCGTCTTTAAACGTCAAAGTATTGACGACAACGACATTGACTTGTATCAATGTCAATATAATTTTTTTAATCAACTTCCATACAAGATTGCTTCAAATATTCAAATCAAATCGTAAATTCATCTACAGTCCTCAATCTACTGCTGCTACAATTTGGTAACTAATAGTAAAACAAACTACCTAATTCTACGATCCATAACATCTTGAGTTTACAAAATTTTAATAAGTTTGCTACCAATAAATTTCAGAAAAAATGATGATGGCGGCTCGAGACTCTGCTATTCTTTCTCTATTTGGTCATTAATTTTCATGTAGTAAAAGTACACGAGACATATTTTATTTTTCTTCAAGTGGTTTGCAGCCAGCTAAAGTACTCCTACCATTTAAGCAATGAATGAATCGTTTCTCTTCAGTTTATTTAATTCATCCGTCAATTATAGTTTGAAATCAATAGAAACAAAAAAAAAAAAAAAAAAAAAGAATCGTTTTAACATATAATATGTACCTATTGCTTTATACTTCGTACACTGCCTATAATTTTACCAAAAAAAAAAACAAAACAAAAACATTCTAATTTTGCAAATAATGTTACATTACAATCAATATTTCACAGAATCACTTAATTCGACTTCAACATGGGCGACAGAGATAAAAGTTCAGATCGTGAAGGCAGGGTTTACGTAGGAGGTTTAACTGATGCAATCAAAAAAGAGGATTTAGAAGGAGAATTTGAAAAATATGGGAAATTAGATAATGTTTGGATAGCCCTTAACCCGCCAGGCTTTGCCTTTATAACATTTATAAATTGTTCAGATGCTGAGGCGGCCTGCGACAATTTAAATGGAATCGACTTGATGGGCTCAAAGTTACGAGTTGAAATGGCTAAAGGTCGTAGCGGTCGTGGTAGATTTAGAGGAGGTGGTGGCGGTGGTGGTCGTGGTCGCGGTGGAGGAGGAGGTTTCAGCAGTGGAAGAGATAGAAGTTATGGAAGAGGTGGTGGTGGTGGCGGTAGTGGCGTTGTTGGAAGTAGTCGTGGATTTCGAGGTGGTGGAGGTGGAGGTGGAGGTGGACGTGGCCCAAGAAGCTTCAATGGAAGAAGTGATTATTATCGAGGACCCCGAGATGATAATCGATTTGGAGGCAGAGATTTTTCACGTAGAAGTGATGGATTTGCTAGAGGAAGCAGCGGCGGTGGAGGAGGAGGAGGTGGAGGTGGACGAACTTCTGCTGATTTTACAAGAAGATTTGATGAAGATGGCTCAACTTACCGATCTCGATCGCCAATGGGAGGTGGCATCAGGCATTAAATTATTAATTCATTAATTGTTAATAATTCTTATTGTAACACACATCTAAAATGTAGCTGGAATATGACATAAAATAATCATAATTATATACGTTTTGAGTACCTCTTTTTAAGAAGCTTTTGTAATCGTAATTTACTTTATTTAGGTGATAAGTTTTATATATAAAGCCTATAAATAGGTAGGTAATTAATTAGCGTTAACTTTAAATATTGTGTCAGTATTCGATAAGTTTTGTTCTGTCGAAAATAGATCTTTCAGCTACACTGTGTAGTTTTTTTTTTTTTTTTTTTTTTTTTTTGATTTTCCTCCAGTAAATAAACTTCTACAAGACGATATCCTCAATCATATAGTATTGCCCAACAATAGAACTAAATTGTAGGCTAACATACTGATCTCGTCCTAGAGAATGTAGAATGTACTAATAATACCTATAACCTACGTAAACTAGTAATCAAATCAAAGGCTAAAATTAGAGCTGCATATTGTATAATAATACAGTATATGTCTATAACTGTAACCTTAGTTCTAATACTCTGAGGTCATAATATTACGAGAAAGATGTCATGTCAGGTAGTTTCTTAAAAAAAAAAAAAAAAAAACAATATATAATATATGAATATGATTAAAATGTTATCAGCATGTAAAACTGTTGACAGTTTAATGCACAGTAAATATGTGATTCAAAGATCTTTACAAGTTTCCGCATTTAATTTTGCAAAGGTAAAACATATTGATTACTTCTCCTATATGATGTAATATTACACACATTTACACATAATTAATACTTATTATGTAATTTAAATTTAAATGAAAAAAATAATAGGTTGGAGATCAACTACCTAGCGTTGATCTGTTTGAAGATTTACCTACGAATAAAATTAATCTCGCTCAGTTGGCCAAAGGAAAGAAAATTGTATTGTTTGCCGTTCCCGGTGCATTTACACCAGGCTGTTCCAAGGTATTTATTTATAGCGTTACCGATTATATGTATATTTCGAATGTTATAATAATATAATTAATTTTGTGCATTTACAAGACCCATCTTCCTGGTTATATCGCTAAATCTGATGAATTCAAAAAATATGGTTTCAACGAAATTATTTGCGTTTCTGTTAATGATCCATTTGTGATGGGCGCTTGGTCACAGAGCCAAAATGCTAAAGGCAAAGTTCGGCTTTTAGCAGATCCAGTAGGTGCACTGGCCAAAAGCTTAGATGTGGCAATTGAAATTGCACCTTTGGGAGGGGTAGGCTTATATTAAATATAATTTAATCAGTAACATTGTTTTTGACTTAACATTTTCAGTTGCGCAGTAAAAGATACTCTCTAGTAGCTGAAGATGGGAAAATTGTATCATTTCAAGTCGAACCTGATGGTACTGGCTTAACATGCTCATTAGCGGATAAAATTAAAATATAGATAAATTATTTTTATTAGCTTATATGTATTATAATATTGTTTATAATTTTTTAACTTTAAACATTGGTCCATGGCCAGGAACAATAAAATCAGCTATTCTTAAAACTTTCAGTCTATTCCGCTTTTGTAAATCTATCGAATCACTACCTGCAGAAATCCAAATATTTTCATCTTCCAAATCGTCTTCACATTCAAATAGATCGCCAGTTATCGCAAATATTTCTTTTCGATTATTTTCGAATAGAACTGTTACATCTTGTAATGTGTGTCCAGGAGTTGGAATTATTTTTACATAATCATTTATAATATACTGTTCATTTGCACTGAAATCTGGCTTTAGGAAATATCTATCTTTTTGCGAAATGCTGAATCCTACAATGTGGATGGCGTTTGGAAACAGGTAATTGCAACCTGTATGATCTGAATGGCCGTGTGTACTAATAACGTATGCAATATCGTTAGCGGAAAGATTGATATTATTTAAGGCTGCTAATATATTGGCTCCATCCCATGCGGTTCTAGTATCAATAATAATATTTGTGGGACCTTTTATTAATGTACATGTACAATTTGCTAGTAATATATCATTTTGCAATTGGGAATAACCTGTAAATAATATTATTAGTTCGAATTCATTGTTAATACTATTCATTTTGCTTTAAGCTAATAGAAATGTCTATTTCTAGATTGGTTGCTTCATCAGAATCAAATCGATATAATATTATATCTACAAGGAAAATGACTAGGTTTGCTAAAATCTAAATGAAATCAACTAGAATTCTACCATGTTTGTTGTTTGTTTTTAAACATAACCTCATATTAATGAGGTTTAATAAACAAAGTATAAATATTTTTCCGTACATGATATTACAGATTAATTATCCAATATATAATTATGGCAGATGGAAATAAGTTCTGGTAATCTAAAATCTGAGTAAAATGTTATGCTTCGATATTTATATTTTTCCGATTTTAACTTTTTCCAGTAATAATGAACAGCAGCAGGTTTGTAGTTCGATTGAATCGGTGACTGAATATCGAAATAGTGAAACAGATTCTGTAGATTCTATACTAAGTAGAACTAATTCAATAACGAAGAAAGAAACTGAAAAGAAATCAGAGAAAAGAATTCCAGAATCGGGAAAATGCTATTGGTAAAAATTGTCGATAATTTTTTGTTGTTTTGTACCATCATCTGGTTAAATAGAATAAGATTTCGATTTTTTTGATAATGTTTTAGTGGAAAAGAAAGAAATTTAAATGTTGTTGAACTTTTATGTGCAAATTGTTCAAGGTGGTTTCATGAATCATGTATTGGCTCTCAATTAGGAAAATTGGTCGCATTTATAACAAATTACATTTTTCTATGTAAAATCTGTTCGCCAACTGGTTTAGAAACATTTCGAAAAAGTCAAGCTCGTAAGTATATTGTTATTATTGATATCCGACTTACGAAAACTATCAAAATTGGCAAGATCTATATATATATATTTGATAGAAATTACTCAAATGTGCATCACCGCCATTGCTAATCTTCAACAAGCTAGTACGAAAGATGGTAGTAATAAGTTGCTATTTAATAAAGAGAAAGAGATAATTCCTTATATTGAGAAACATTGGGAAGCTTTAACTACAACATCAAGGTAATAATAATAAAATAAGCTGCTGGTATGCGATAAGTAGCATAATAATTTTTAAATGAAATGAATTATTATTATTTTTTTTTGTTGTTGTTTTAGGAGAGTAACACAATCATGGCATCTTACATTAACGAAAACTCTTATAAAAGATATTCATATTTTATTTGTTTTTGAAGATAGTGCCGAAGGTCAAATGTATGGATTACTTAATACTGATTTAACTCAAATTAAACCCAATTATGATGCCATGATTAAAGGTGGTACACTGAAAGTTACCGAAATGGGCATTCAACAAGGTATATATATTTATTTAGTTTGTCTGTTCTATCTATTAATAATAAAACTTATAATACTTTCACTAGTTCTAATACATATTAAATATTTAAAATTTTCAGCAGCAGGAATTAAATCTAGAACTACAAAACGTAAATTTATCGGCGAAACGGGGGCATCAGGGAAGAAAAGTCGTGGAGGATTAGATTTAGGAGCATCGAAATTATCTGCTCATGGTTATCCACTTGATCATCCATTTAATAAAGATGGATATCGATATTTACTTGCCGAACCAGATCCACATGCCCCATTTCGACAAGTAAAAAAATCAAAATAGAACACTGTTCCTGTATTCATACAAAAATAGAAATTCCATATTTGCTTTTTTTTTGATTAGGAATTTGATGAAAGTTGTGATTGGGCGGGTAAACCAATTCCCGGCTGGCTTTACAGAACATCAGTACCAACAATTGTTTTATTAGCTTTAAACGATAGAGCGCCACAAATTAAAATATCAGAAGATCGTTTAGCAGTAACTGGCGACAAAGGTTATTCAACAATTCGAGCTACACATTGTACGAACCATAATAATAATAATAATAAACGCAATTATTATTTTATATTTATTTAAAGGTGTAACAAAAGGTTGTTGGTATTGGGAGGCGACAATTGAGGAAATGCCAGAAGGCTCAGCAACACGTATAGGCTGGGGACAGGATTATGCAAATTTACAAGCACCATTGGGCTATGATAAATTTGGATATTCGTGGCGTTCGAGGAAAGGTACAAAATTTCATGAATCGCATGGCAAACATTATGGTGCAGCGTATACTGAAGGCGATACACTTGGTTTTCTAATTATTTTGCCACAAACGAATACAACAAAATTAATACCAAATGCATACAAAGACAAAGTAGGAAAACTTACATACCCATTACATCATATTATAGGTATTTATGATTAATTTTAAAATTAAACATTCCGTATATACTATTTTAGCCTTTAGTTAAATTTAAAAGTCATTTATATTATGAAGAAAAAGACACTGTAGTCGAAAGATTGAAATCATTGACATGTCTTCCTAAAAGTAAAATTGTTTTTTTCAAAAATGGCGAATGTCAAGGTGTCGCATTTGATGACATTTATCAAGGATCCTATTATCCTACAGTTTCTCTTTATAAAAATGTCACGGTATCTGTAAATTTTGGTTCGAAATTTAAATATGCCCCATCACAAAAAGAATATAATTGGCGACCTGTAAGTTAATTAATACATACTATTTTATGTGTTATTTGTATTATTTGTTATTGTTAAATAGTGGGCAACAATAAACTGATCTTTTATTGTTTTGTAGGTTTGTGAAAAAGGTCAAGAGGCGATTTGTGAACAAATTATGGCAGATATAATTTTTTTAACGGAAAATGAAGGAAAATTACGACTTGATAGTTTTGTTCTTTAAAAATATACATACATGTATAATTACAATTTCAACTAGATATTTTATTTTCCGAAACCTCCTTTACAATGAGGACTTGGTTCAATCTTTTCATTATGCCATTCACTTGGTGTTTTCGCTATTATCGATAAAGCATGAATTGCTTGTTGTAATTCAGTTTTCAACACATCATTTACTTTTCTATGTCTCTATAAAATCAAAAAAAAAAAAGAAAAAAAAGTCGTCTGTGTTATTTAAAAAAAATGACGACTTACATATTAATTAATTCCACATATATACTTACATTAATTAAAGTTAAATTCTCGAATTCATTAGATACAACAACGACTTTAAAATGAGTTTCTGCATTTTTTGGTACATTATGCATATAAGATTCATTTATAATTTGTAGATGTGATGGTTTAAATACTTTCTCTAATTTTGTTCGTATTGCTGATTCCATTTCAAATTTCTTTAATGCTTGAACTATTATTGTTTTCGATTGTTGAGAAAAGCTAAAATAATGCATATGAGTGTGTCGATAATGTTGTTTTTAATTTTACCATCTACAACTTTGCATTGTATTTTGTAAGGAAAAATACTATAAATAAACTAAAGCTCTATAATAGATAAATCATAATGACAAAACTAAAGTATTTGCATGGTGAAACTATGCACACAAAAGTTTACAACTAGGTTGCCTACACTACACTACAATCATAGAATAATATAACCACTAGTGATGTCGATTAATAATCGATTATTCAAATAAATCGTTTTTTTTTTACTAGATATGAATTTCAATAAAATTGAAATTCAATTTTATTAAACTATCTACATTTTAATACATTTACAAGATTATTAAAAAAAACACAAAAATTAATCACTCGACTTTTATCCCCGGCACTCTAGACGTTCACGACCCAAAGACAGAAACGAATACTGATGAAAATATCCGTTAAAACGAAACTAATGCGGAGAAGCATCAGGTGCATAGTAGGCGATGGAGCAAATTTCTAGTCAACATATTTATGATTCGCTATATACTGTATCCAAGGGTAAATACGTTAAGGGGGTTGAGGTGGAAGGGGAAATCTGTTCCTCGAACTCAATTCGGAGAAATTTAAACGATAAAGAAAAATTACTCTTTCGGTTGCTTGTTTTTCTTTTTTTTTTTTTTTGTTTATATGTGCATTATTGAAGGAGGATGGATATTTGTTTTTACATAAATGTAACCGTTAATTTAGAAAGAATATTTTTATGCAGATATTTATTAGGAAAATTAAATATATTTTAGCTTAAATAATTGAATGTGTAAATTGTTTTATTCTGCGTAGAATGTATATATATAGGAATATATTCATTAGAATTAGAATAGAGAAGAAAAAATAGGTACCTTAATAAATATTATCTAAATAAATCTGATTTTAAGAAGAAACAAAATAAAAAAAAATGATTTTTTTCCATCAAACTAGAGAGATTTTACGTAATAAACTTTTTAATCAGAGTAGGCTAGTATAATGACGTGTATGTTACCTCAAAAAAGTTTTGTTTACAATCCACTTACCCACTTGTGGGATTCTACCACCTGGAAATACAGAAAAACAAATTAATAAATTGTTATTTGAGGTGTTTTATAAGATTTGGTTTACAGTACAAATATTTCTAATAGGATGAAACAAAATATTCGATTAATAAAAATAAACTGTACCTTATTATTTTTTATATGGATGCCCCATCCTCCATTAATCCAGACTAAAGACATCGCGACTCGCGACACTGTTATCGAATCGAATTATAATCGCGATTACACGCACCGCCACGACATGTTTATTGTATTTTACTTTATACTATTTAAATTTATTTTAAACTTTATAGCTTGTTAAATTAAAATTCTTCGGGCACTTTTGTTGCGCGAAGAAAAAAACACTACTTGTTTTTACACAAATCACAAATGTAACCCGGTTAATGAAGATAAAGGAATATACCTATTTTTATGCTATAACTATTTGATAGAAAAATAAAATATATTCTGCGTATAATGCGTATATCTATCTATGTTACAACTTACAATTTGCAAGTTGCAACTGAGTAAAATTATTTTGAAACTAATTCCAAAGCATACTACGAAAAAGACCAAAAAAAAAACAACAGCTTTTTCGTTGCTGCCCTCTAGTAGCAATCAGATTAAATTCTTGTTGATTTGAAATTTCAGTCGAATGCCTGACATTTTCAACCGTTAAAATTCCTTACGAAATACCTATACGTATTACGTATCTGTTTACCTCGACTGTTCTTAAAAGATTTCTTTAAACTCACTTACCCCAACAGTGGGACTTTACCACCTGAAAATAAAACAAAAAAAAAAATTAATAACATTGTTTATTGAGGTCGTATTTTAAAATATTTTTAACGTAGATGATGCTTCTGATGAGGTGAAAAAAATATTCGATTAAGAAAAATATAATGTACCTTATTATATTCATATGGATGCTCCATCCTCCATTAATCCAGAGAACCATCGCGACACTTTTATCGAATCGAGTTAAAATCGCGATTACCCGCACTATAACGAAAGAATTATTACTTTAAAATTATTCGCGCACTTGTACAATCGGGAACGAAAACCGGATTATTATTCGGCGGAATTTATCATGATTTAAAAAAAAAAAAAATTCTAACTCCGTTCCGCTTTACATGTTAACGCCCCGAAGTCGCGAAATACACTGATTTATAGTATCCTGTACCTGTACAAGTAGTAGGGGATAGAGCAATTCTATCTATTTATTATCCAGAAGCTAAGCTAAAGAAAAGTGCTCAGAAACGAGCTTAACGTGCAAATAATTTATATTTTTGCACAGAATATTAAATTCTCTGATATTAACTTGATTTCATCAAAATTATACGTATTACCCATAAATTTTTAATTGGACTCTCATCAAAAAAAATTTCTTTAAACTCACTTACCCCAACAGTGGGACTTTACCACCTGGAAATCACGAAAAAAAAAAATTAATAAATTGTTATTTGATGTCTGCTATAAGATAATTTTTAACTATAGGTATTTCTAAGGTGACAAAAAAAAGAGTTTCTATTAATAAAAATAAACTGTACCTTGTTATTTTTTATATGGATGCCCCATCCTCCATTAATCCATTAATCCAAAGAGCTATGCGTAATAATTCACAAAAAAAACACTAATCACTAATCAGCAACAACAAATGTTTATGCCTAATTAATTATGGCACTAGATAAATTTAATTTCAACTTCACGAAAATATTTAAATTTTAATTTATAATTATTCGTAATAAATTATTAAATCGCTGTCGTATTACACGAACGACCACAAATTGTTAAAACCGAATTTATTTAAAATTATTCGCGCACTTAAACAACCCCGGGAACGAAAAATAAATTATTAAAGAAAAACAATAAAACCCGCTTAAATTCTTTCTCCACTCTAAACGTTCGCTTCAGAGGGCAACGCGACACTGACTCTCTTATCAGCAACCCACCATATTTAAATTAGACAGTCTCTTTAGCAATGTTGCCATATTGTGTGCTTTGGCACCAATACTATGAAAATTTTTTTTCAATAAATCAGACAAAATCAATGAACATGGCGAAACTTTTAGTTTTATATCTGTCTGTATCAAATTTTTACTAACAAGATGTCCACAAATCGAAAATGTAATAATATTATGATTTGTTTGTCAGAAGGTAAAAATTTTGAGATTTCAGATTTAAATTAAAATTAAGACGGCAACACCGTCTGCAGCTCTGGTATTTCTTCGTTAAAAATGAAGATGGCGCCAGCC